>JAQQAE010000171.1:0-40101 GCA_029823295.1 Pseudamia nigra | reverse complement strand
AAGGCAGGGTACACCCTGGATGAGTCGCCAGTTCATCGCAGGGCTGACACATAGAGACAGACAACCATTCACACTCAATATCAAATAAAATAAAATATACAAATAAAAGAAAAACTTAAAACGTTTTTAAAAATAGAAAATTTAATTACAAAATGTCTTCAATCTAAATAACAGGTCCAGTCGCCGGAAGAAAAACACACGCCTTGAATACTATGACCTGGATGACTGATGACCTCCACAGACAAATTAAATTAACTTAAATAAAAAGTAAAATTAAATACAAATTTTTCATAGAATGTTTTACTTCTTGGTTGGATGGACTGTAATTTCTATGGTAATGAGTAAAATTAAACAAAATGATTACGAATATGTGTAAAAATGAAGCATACATCATAAATGAGAAAAAACAAACCAAACTGACAATAAAATGATAAAATTTAACCAAAAGAAAGTGAACAAAAATGAACTAAAATTATCAATAAAACAATAAAACAAACAAAATGATAGAAACAAGCAAAATAAATGAGCAAAAATATACCAGTAATCAAGGAAAATAAGAAAAAATAAAGAAAATGAGCAACAAAAGGATCAAAATAATTAGGAAAATGAACAAAATAAACAAAAAATCAAGAAAATGCATAAAATTGAACCATATAACCAGGAGATGAGGGCAAAACAATCAAAATTGACGAGAAAGTTTGGAAAATTGAACAAAATACTAAAGAAAATGCATAAAAACAAATCATATAACAAGAACAGTTAGGAGAAACAAGCAAAATTGACAAGAAAATAAGTACAACTGAAAAAAAACAAAGTGATTGACAATGAAAAAAACAATCAATAAAACTATCAAATGAGCAATAAAATGAGCAAAAATAAGCAACAAAATAAAAATGTATAAAAATGTGTAGAAAATGCATAGAAATATACCAAACAATAAAAAAACAAAAATGAAGAAATTAAGCAATATTAACAAAGCAATCAAGAATTTTTTTTAAAAAAATCAAGCAAATCAAACAATAAAGTGAACTTGAAAGGAATAAAATACAGAAGGAAACGAATGAAATAACCGACAATACGCATTAAAATGAAAATGCATATTTTATTAATCATGAGGGAAACAAATCCCCACGCCCCTCTGAAATCTACACCTATGATGAAATCTCAGCCTCCTTGTTCGAAATTGCAACAGTGGAACATGCGCAATGTTTTCTTTTTTCCTGTTTTGCAATCTTAAAACAACTGAAAGCATTTACCCTACGTACGGGATTATAAATAAATAAATAATGCATTGTAGATAAATAATAACATACATGTAATATGTACAGTATTTGTAATATACTGCACACACTGTGAAATGTGGGTGCTTGAACCCAACACTGACCACAAGGTGGCCCTCTAAGACCATCTATCGGTGTAAGTTTAAGTTGTATCGCACTTACAAAGCAAAGAAAGGTAAGTGCTGTGTTTTGGAAGAATTATCTAATTTAATACTTCCATCCATGCAACTGATACTGAGTTTATATGGTGCACATTTTGAATTTACCAGACTAAGTCACACAGCCTATTATTCCTACAATGCATCAGGTTAATCCACTGTACATTATGTTCATTTTGTCCATATTATTGATACATTGACAATTTGAAAATTGTCCAAGTGGACAACATTTTGCAAATTTGCATACAGTACTTGCATGAACTTTAATATACAGTATCAGTATACAATAATCAGACTATACAGTATGTTGTGCATGTGATCCAAAACATTAATCTGTAGAATAGATACAAGATATTAAAGCATATGGACGGGTGTGGTATGTACAAACCACAATTAACATTGTGTACAATGTAAATAAAAACAGAATACAATGATTCATTTGCAAATTCTTTTCAACATAAATTCAATTGAATACACTACTACGACAAGATATTTAATGTTCACACTGATCAACTTTTTATTGTTTTTTTGTTTTGAAATGTTCACTCATTTTGAATGTGATGCCTGCAACGTGTTCTAGAAGAGCTGGGACGGGGCACTAAAACACTGGGAAAGTTGAGGAATGCTAAAAAAAAAAATTGTTTGCAACATTCCACAGGTGACCCGGTTAATTGGAAACTGGTGAGTGTCATGATTGGAGCATAACTCGAAAGGCTCAGTCGTTCACAAGCAAGGATGGGGTGAGGTTCATCACTTTGTGAACAACTATCTGAGCAAATAGTCCAACTGTTTAAGAACAATGTCTTTCAATGTAGAATTGCAAATAATTTATTGATTTCATCATCTACAGTCCATAATATCATCAAAAGATTCAGAGAATCTGGAGAAATTTCTGCAAGTAAGCAGCAAGGCCGAAAACCAACAATGTATGCACGTGACCTTTGACTTTTCAGGCGGCACTGCATTAAAAACTAACATCATTCTGTAAAGGATATTACCACGTGGGCTCAGGAACACTTCAGAAAACCATTGTCAGTTCACACAGTTCATCACAAAATCACTTCTGGAACGTGTTGCAGGCATCAAATTCAAAATGAGTGACAATCTGCAAAAAAACAATAAAGTTTATCAGTTTGAGCATTAAATATCTTGTCTTCGCAGCGGATTCGATTGCATATAGGTTGAAAAGGTTTTGCAAATCCTCCTGTTTTGTTTTTATTTATGTTTAATACAATGTCCCAACTTTTTTGGAATTGGGGTTTGTATTTAACATTCGAGAGAGTGGAAGAAATACTGAAATCACACTGTTTTTATTGAAAACATATCCATTTATTTAGAGAGGATCTGAAGACAATTTATATTTAATACTGTCTGAAGAGTTCTAAAGTTATCAAACACACGTCTTTTTCAAAGGTTAGAATTCCTTCAGATAATTTTTTTTTACATATGTTCACACCAGAACATCTCACATCTCGGGCATAAGCACATAAATATGAAATTATAAGGCATATGAAGGTTAGCTTCACAGAATGTTAAATAAAATGATTTGCATAATATTATTTTCATTTTCTCTGGCATACATGTCATCCTGTCATTAATGTCCACACTACATATAGCTGCTATGTTTGGTATGCTTGTTAAAAATTGTGAAAAATGAAGTAACAGCGTGTTGTCACAGGATTGAAGGAGTACCATTTTGGTCATAACTTCATAAAACCTGCAGCAAGGTTTATTATGCACCACCCAACGCCTGCAAAGAGTCTTAACATGGTGGGATTGTAACAGAAAAACACTAAACACTTTCCGCTGTTTTCCACCAGATTCCAGTCTCTTCATGTAAATACACCTCAGTTTCAGTTATAATCAGTCGCAGCCCTTATCAAAGCTGAAACAGAAGCATTTGTGTTTTAGGAATCCAGATGAATCAGGACATCATTCTTGGAGAAACAGTATTAAACACCGTGAGAAAGAGCTGTACTTTCTCACGGGGTGAACGCTAATCATGAGCGTGCTACTAAAAAGAACCATGCAGAGGTTCGTCCCGTCAAAGCCTTGTTGTGCCAAGTTTGTTCGAGCTGAATGCCTTCGTATTTATAGGGGCAGAAGATGTCGGGCCACATTGTAAAGTCAGTGGCAAGGACATCTCCATTGACACGACAGAGAAACAAAAACTGTATATAGATGGACGTCCATACAGTCAGCATGTATTTGCACTTGAGTTGTATTCAAAGCATAAGCAATGCTCCATGGTTTCCCACTGGGCCCTACTTGAAGTGAAAGCACCGTCTTTATGTTACTCCTCATGTCGATCCACCCATAAACACACAATAGGAGGCATGAATTTTAATCAAGTGTGTGCCTATTTCAGAAAGCTGTGCCTATAGAAATCTTTCAGCATAGCAGTGTCATTTGTCTTCTGTAGATAAAGAGTGGACTTGTTCGCTGGTTGCCAGATTAGTTGGGAGACTCCCACGTTCACTGCAGTCAGCTGTCAGACTGAACCAACTCACGTCATGTTACAGAGTGGGTCACAGATGACCTCAGTGACCCCAAAAACAAAGCTCTCTTTGCATTTTTTGATCACTAATCTGATGCCAGCGACAGAAATGACATGACTCAGTTATTCACTTAGTTGCTCATAAGCATAAAATAAGCGGAATTACAAGCAATGAGTTACAGTATAAAATGTAAAAAAACATGAAAAGATTCTACAAATCTTGCTCGCATCAAAGTCGGCAGCACAAATGTTCACTTTGGAAACTGTTAGACAAAATTATGTCTTCATGTGACAAAAAAGACTATAACTGACTATGTGTTACCTGGATCCCACTAGAGAACCCTAAAAACCAATGGGTCAAAATATTAGAACTCATAACTCACTTGAGGTTCAAGCTGATATTACACAGATAAAACTAAGGCATAATGCTGGTGTAAAGTGTACGAGCGCAAAGCTTCAAGGTACTTTCTCCTCTCAGGACCAAAGCACTGCAGTGGTAATATTGTGGCGCAGTTCAGCATAAGGGCAAGGCTTTGCAAGCGCAATGCAAATCTCCTTGCAAACTTGGCTGTTGTGATGATGTGAGTCCACAGGTACTGTAAACGGCTGTGCAAAATTAAATCTACAAATTACACTAATCAACCATAACATTATGACTGAAGTGGCCATAACGTTGACGTCATTCCAATGGCTTTTGTCAGTCGGTGGACGTACTAAGCACCAAGTACACATTTAAACCTCACAGTTGCACTGGAAGCAGCAAATTATTCAAACTGATTAAGCATCTGAGCAACTTTGACAATGACCACATTGTGATGGTACACAACCGGGTCATTCCATCGAAATCTAAAGATCATACCAGGTGTTCTAGTCTGCAGTGGATAATAGCCCAACAAAAGTGTGATGAACAACCAGATTTTAATCCAATTGAGTATTTTTGAAATGTGTTGGAAAAACATCACAGTCCAAGCTCACATCTTACAGGATTTGAAGTATCTACTGTTATAATGTCTAATGTGTAAAGGTCGGCGTACACTGTGTGATTTCAGATCCTATTGGCAGCCATGTGCGCTCCCGGAATTCACAAGCAATTGCAGCCGGAGTTCATGCCCCACACCCCATGCTTTTTTATGACTGTCACAAACAGTGGGAGTCTCAAATCTTGCCTCAGACGGGTTTCAAACATGTTTGATTTCCATCAGGTGACCGGACGCTTTTCTCCTCACTGCAGCAACAGAGCAGCAGGAAACAGCGAGTGATATCAAGAAGGAAGTAAAAACATCACAGAAATATCAGATTGGAAGATAGATTTAGCAAATGGATCCAACAAAGGTTAAAAACACAGCGTTTCTATCCAGTTAAAGGTTGGGGTGTTCAATCTCACTCGTACAGTGTACCATCTGCACAATCGCATGCAGACGTAGACATGTACAGTGTACACTGGATTTGCGTGCGTTTGCAGCTGAAACGATCACACGATGTGCTATACCTTCATTTTTACACGTTTCTAAAATCACACAGTGTACGCCAGCCTTAATGTACTGCCAGTTGCAGAGCACACTTACAGAGTTCTTGTAGAGCTCTCTGGGTTAGAGCTGTTCACGCATCAAACGGAGGAACCTACACAACATTATGTGGTAGTAATGTTTTGTTCCCTTACATACCATATTTTCCGGGTGTTAACCTGCTCCGGTATGTTAGTCGCACGAGCCAAAAAATGCATAATGAAGAAGTCGCTCTGCAGAACAGGTCGCATCTGTTCGAGGAATGGTTCGAGGTCAAACGCGTGGCGCACCAGAAGGGAGAGCTCCCGGCTCGCCTCCTCTAGCGGCTGCCAGTGTGAGATACACCCTATACTCGAATTTCTTTAATATAAAAGCTGCTTCAGTATATTTGTTGCTCCCCTATCCTGACTACGTAAAAATACGCGACTTGTAATGCGGAAAATACAGTACTCTACTGGATTGAGATCCAGCTGTCCTGTCTTCATGGGGTTCTGTCTGCTGCAGGACCAGGACTAACAAACAAGACTCACGGTTCCAGAGATGCTTTGATTCAGTTGTCTTGACATCGCAATGTTGTCCTTGTCTAGGTTGCTCGCATCCTTATACTGTCCAATTTTTTGTTACAAATAGATCAACTTCCCACTCGCAGGTGTCACTGTAATAACATAATAAACATTATTATCACTGCACCTGTCAGTGGTCATAATGTTATGGCTGATTGATATATAGATACAAATAAAAAAAGAAAGGTGGTCAATTCAGCAAAGTTATGAACACCTGTGATTGGTCCAATAGGATACATTAGTTTTCAAATCTAAGCTTATATGCAGCCCTTGACTCACCACTTCTTGGGCTGCTCCTACGACAAGTAGACCTTCATTATATGGCTGCTTCATATGCATTGCATGAACACCTATATGTCAGTCCAGTAAGGCTTTGAATGAGGCACACCGGTAATCACATACAATGCAAAAGAGAAAACTGTGCCGCTGTTGCATCCTTGCAATCTTTTTGTATGTGCTGTACATGTGGACATCGATACTGATAGTAGCTACATGCAATACATTCCCTTAACAGGTGAACGGAGGATTGCATAGCAAGGTTCCATCAAAGGGGATGTATTTCCTATTGATAGCATCCAATGACAATCAGGCATCCACTGTGTCACTCCAGAATGTCAGTCTCAAATGGGACCAGATGGTAATAGGAAAGGTTGGTGACATATGCTTCTGTTTCCTCATCACACACATCTGCTTCCATTGGCAAAAATTCTGTGCCATCCTCGTACCTGGCAGAGGAATAAAAGACAAATTACTCCACTGACAAGGCAGATTTTGTGTACCCGATATAACACTGTGTTACATGCCTGTTCAAGGTCGAAGAAGAGTTACAAGACAGACATTTAAGAGTGATTTAAAGTCTTGTTTTGTGTGAAATACCAAGAGCAATGTGTTCCTCGTTTGCTTCCTCTGCACACCCAGGGAAGGAAGAGGTGCACAGACATGCATCCTGTTGTACTGTATATAAAGAGGCCATGGAAGGTCCTGGGGTTTCAAAGCACTGACTCTACACTCAAGAGTATTAACAGAGATCCTTACATTTGTGGAAAATAAGCTTGTAACCTGTACTGCAGGCTTTCTGCAGGTTTCAACAGGTTTAACACATTTTAAGACCATTTCAGGGATGTTATGAAAATAATTTAAAACCTAGCTGTTTGAGCACAGTGGTTCACACTGGGAGCTGGATTTGAGTGATGCTACAGAACAGTCCTGAGAGATGGCAGGCATTTGCCTTAACAGCTTTTGTTTTTGACTCAACATGTGACTATGCCTTCATATTTTTGAAATGTAGGTTCATCCATGGAACTCGATATATATTTTTGCTCTTGAGTTGTTTTCATTTGTGGTTTGCATAGATCCCTTGCTAATGCACAACAATCGTGTTCCCATTGTAGGCATGTTCAGTCTTTCAGAATGGTTCTTTGAACTTAGCAACCCTCTGCCAACCGTGGAAAATGTGAAGATTGAATATCATGTGGTAAGAAAGCTCTTATAGGTCATTTGTCAGTCAATTTCCATTGAATTTGACTTTTCTTAAGTAAGAAATTTGAAGATCCATGATATTCTGTCTTAACGTTTTCATTGACTTACAGAAAACACAATTGTCTACAATGGAAAGACAGTGGTCATGCATTAGTGAAGGATCAGACTACTACGTAATCCACAAATGAAAACAACTCAAGAATAAACATATATATTGAGTTTTATGAACTTTTGGATTGCAAACTGTACTTACAAGAGCTACTTACACTCACAGTTCACTTTATAGGGATCCACTTGTCAATATCACTTGCTAAATATCTAATCATTAAATTACAATTCAGTGGATTTACATGTGTAGACGCAGTCAAGATGACCTGATGAAGTTTAAACCGAGCATGAGAATGGGGAACTAAGGCGATTTACACAACTTTGAACGTGCATGGTTGCTGGTGCCAGATGGGCTGGTCTGAGTATTTCACAAACGGCTGATCTACTCGGATTTTCACACACACATAAAGTGGCCAGTGAGTCTATACGAGCTGGTTTTTCAGACCATTCATAATAGAAACCACTCAGGCGAAACAGTAAATGTGCTCTTCTTGGGCCATACATTGTTGAGTTTACACTTAACTATACTTAATCAAAGTAATGTTAAAACAAACTAATTACTTATTTGTAAGTGTAACAAACTTTCTTCAACTTTTCCTTTGAAAGCAGCAACACTGAGTAGCTTCTCACACAGCTGACTTGGAAATGTTTTTCTAGTTTTGCCCTGGAAACAGAATTATGGACAACGTGGTCGGACAAGAGAAAATACTGTAGCAAAATTGAATGGTTTTAATGTTATGTTCTGAAAACAAAAAGGTTGATGGACAAACAGCTATGTCCCCCACATTATATGCCGAGATGTCAAAATAACATAACATCATAATAATCCATTCAAATTTGTAATCCAAAATCCAAATTAGGACATTGTAATAGGACTGTATTGGCATTGTAATGGCTCATGCTGAGGCAAACATTAATTAAACTTGGATAAATTCAAATTGAGGCATGTTTGTAGTTTGTTTAAACTAGGGGGTAATGACCAGGGCTTTACAGTGAGGCCGATGTGGAAGTAACTTAAAGTTGTAATACCGCCCTTGCCCACAAGGGCACCATTCATTGGGCTCCGAGGAGCCCTGATTCCAGTAGATTTACATTGAACTTCTCTCTGAAAACACTAAGTGAATACATTTTTGTCATGAGTCATCTGGGTTGTTTTATTTGGATTAATAAGTGACCTGCTGGTCCATGTTTAATTTATTTCTCCATTCAGTCCTGTGCTGGGATTTGATTGACAGGCTGTTATGGCAACTCAACTCACCAGCGGAGTAAACCAAGTCAGACGTCCGTAGACTTTATTTATTTAACAGAACATAGTTTTTCCTGACTCAGCTGTAGTTGTGGGTAACAACACTAATATGACTTAGTTTGACAAAGCTTGGCAAAGTCTAGCAGTTAGCATTAGTTCACCCATAAAGTCCTGACATACTACGCTCCGGTAGTTCTGACGCCTTTCATTGAAATATGGTCACATACTGTTTTTGGCTCCAAAATGTCATCCAGGAAGTCGCAACCAGACCGGCCTCAAAATGGCTGTTCAGAAACCAATGGGTGAAGTCACAGTCACTTTGTCCACTAATACATACAGTCTATGCTTTAAACACATATTATCAAAATAATTTTTCCTGTGTTTACATGGTTTGTCTGTGGGTTCACCAGTTTCCTCCACAGTCCAAAAGCATGCAGACAGATTACAGTGGAACCCCAGGTAACGAACGCTTCTACCAACAAAATTAATGGGTAACAAAGGAAAAATCAGCCAAAATTATGTCCCGGCTAATGAAAAAATCGAGTTACAAATTTCATATTACAAAAAAATTCGAGTTACGAATTTCATATTACAGAAAATTTTTTCGTAACGTGAAAGACTTAACTTCCGGGTCTATCTCGGCCGAGTTAAACGTCAACGTGAACTCCACGCTGCATATTTGCCTTTTTTCACCTAAAATACTGCTTCATTTTGTGTTTTTCATCATGGGACCTAAAAAAATGGCATCTCCGTCTGATCCTCTTCCCGTAAGTGTCTTTATAAATCAATAAATGTGCACGTACGGGTGTGTAATACATACTTTATATGGGAGTTTGTCATGGGTCCAGAACGGATTAATTGGTTTTACATGTATTCCTGTGGAAAAACTCGCCCCGGCTAATGAATGATTCGCCCAATGAATGTGACGCCGGAACGGATTAAATTCGTTAACCGGGGCACCGCTGCAATTGGTTACTCTAAGTTGCCTGTAGGTTTGCATGCAAGTGTGAATGGATGTTGACTCTATACAGTATAATGATTGTTGGTCTCGATATGTCAGCCTTGTGCATGCACCTGGCCTTAGCGCTGAGTCAGCTGAAGTAGACTGCAGCCCTCAGAGGATACCTGGGAAGAAAATCAATTAATAAATGAAAATGTCAGTCTTGATGAGGAGCGAGCCTAATGCTTACGTATGTTCTGCAGAGTCCGTGGATGAAGGTCTCTCTTTTTCTTCAGGAATGTTGTGATCAAACACAATTGTTTCCGTATTTGCCAAGCAGAATCCATTGGATCGCATGATTTCTGGAAGGTACAAAGCAGAATAAGTCTCACTTATTAACCTCTTAAACTCTAGTGTCCTCAAATTTTAGGACTCTGGGTGACTGGGGTATTTTAGAGTCCCCCCCAAAAAGGCAAACAAAAACAAAAAGCATAAAACAATGCATCAGTCATGTAAAAATATAGTCATACTGCACATCAAATTAAACAGGAGAATCTCTGCTACCAGTACATACAAGGAGTGGTGGGTAAAGAGACACAGTACTCAAGTAAAAGTATTATCGTTATAGTGACTCAAGTAGAAGGCAAAGTACTCATACACATAAGTATTTGAGTAAAAATATAAGTACCTCAAAAAACGCTCAAGTATTGAGTAACTTCATAATGTGGAATTTATTATAGCCTAACTTACTTAGTTATTGTGATTATTTTTGCTCGTTTTGCTGAGTATTTTGCGTTTTTTGTTCAATTTCTGAATTATATTGCTCTTTTGTGTTCACTTGATAATTTTTTGCTTATTTTGTTGCATGCTTTGTTCACTTCTGTTTGTTATGTTACTGTTATAATAATTTACTTAACTACTGTGTTTAGTTTCCTTAATTAATTTGCTGCTTACTTTGTCAAATGTGTTCATCTTGTTTTCATTTTGTTGCTTATTTTGCTTTTTTTTTGTTAATTTTGTCCATTATTTTGTTCATATTTTTGGTCATTTTGCTCATTATTAACTACTCCCAGAAGTACATTTTTTGAAAAAAAAAAAAAACTCCTCAAGGACATGTAAAGGAATATGTGTACTCAAGTACGACAAATCTATGCATATGAGCCATTTTTACACATCTCCCACATGAAGTATGAAAATCCCAAAAAAGAGCCTTAAAGAGACGCTGGGGCTAAAGAGGTTACGTGACTTTTACTTCTGAAATCCCACTAAACGCTTATTACCGTTTGAATCTTTGTGTTGCTCGAGAATAGCAGCGCTGTACCTGATATCTTGATGGGGCTCTGGAAGCACGGCTGGATTCTGTGGACTTTGTCGTTCCTCAGCACCTGGTCCAGCGGCGAGCGCTCAAAGAATGTCAACATCACCTCTGACCTGGAATACTGTGGAGTGCAGTCTCTGGGTAATTTTGTCCACATGACTGTGAGTTTCCCAACCTCCGACGGTGTAGTCAGTCACGTGCAACACATCATGAAATGCTCACACGCACAGTAAAACCCTGATATCAGGATGCTAAGTCGAGATGTGTGATCTGAATGGCTTACTTTGAACGGCATGTTGATGGCATTCTTCAGCAGTCTCTCCACCTCGTTCAGTTTCTCCTCGATGTCATGTGCCTCTTTGATTTTCACCAGCCCTGAAAAAATAAATATGGACATCTGAAAACGGCAGCTGCAGTAGAACTCAGTGATTTAGCCACGGTATTCACGAAACGAACTGCATCAGATTGACTGGATGTGTATCAAGTATTTATCTGTCCCCAGACACTTCACCATCATCCAATCGATGGTAACACTTCCAGTAATCTTGGCTTTAAAAAGAACCATGAAAAAACAAATGTATTAGAACAGGCCTACACTATATAGTCTCATTAAAAAGAAAATCACAATAAACGTTCGCATTGATGTGCTTAGACAATAAAAAGAGCAGCTGGTTTAACCTTTGCAGCCACAAGAGAATGAGGACAAAACACAAAAAGTCTAGACAGGGTCAAATTTATCCCCAGTCTTGATAGAGGTTGGCATAAATGCAAGAAAAAAAGGTGGTAGAAGGTTTCAATGCAGTAACCTTTTCATTAACAATGTCCTTTGATATTTGTCCCAAACAATGTAGAAACAAAAATAGGCTGAGTATGACAGTTTCTTTGAAACACAAAGAAGGATATGGCAGTAACTAATTGTCATAAGAGAAGAAAAAGAAGGCTACGGAGGCAACGATGTAATATTTTACATCACAGACCGTATATAAACCTCAGAATGAACAAGAAATGAACCAAATAATCTGCAATATGAACAAAAATGAGCAAAAATGAACACAAGAACTGATAAACTGAACAAAAACAGTCAAGGACATGAACAAAAAAATTAAAAAGATCCACAAAATGAATTAATTAACAAACAATAAAAAAGCAAATAAAATGAACAAAAAAAGAGCAAAATAATAACGTAATTGGTTTTAGCATGTTGCCAGCTAAAACATGTCAAATATCATATGGTTTGTACAGGGTTTGAATATTTTTTTGCGGCTCCGGATTTATTTATTTCTGTTCTTTTCAGATTAGAAATGTTGCCATTCAAATAATCCACAATCATTACCTCCAACCAGCGAGGTTACAGTATGTTCTCGTCTGCGTTAGTTTGTCTGTTTGTTTGTTCACAACATGAGCCAAAAAGTTATGAACAGAATTCAATGGTATTTTCAGGATAGAAATGGCACAAGGACCAATTAAATCGTGGAAGTGATCTGGATCATTGATCCAGAAGATTTTTAAAGGATTCTTCACCACAGTGAGGTAGGGACAAATGTCACAAATAACACTCACAAAATTAAAAAAAAAAAAAAAAAAAAAAACACAGGCTAAGACCATAACAGATTCTATCAAACCACAAAGATTGATCCAGATTTGAGCAATATTCTGTTTATACTTACAGGAGTTGAGGAAAAGTAGCTACTGTAAGGTAGTAAATAAAGCTGTAGAAATGAAACTGACACCAAATTGTAGCCGAAATTCAGCATTTACGGCGCTAGATCCAGAAGAAAACCACCATTATGGAAATACTATTTTTAGTAAATAACTATTGAACTAATAACGATATGTGTGTGATTCCAAATGCTAATGGTAGGTTTTCATGGTAAAAAGAATCCAATAACGAGGGTCAAATAAAAGTATGACTATTACCTTTCTGTGCAATAACATTATAGGGGAAATGAGCATATAATAATGGTAGGTTTTCACTATGAAGAGAAACTGAGCTGCCTTGGTGGAGGTCTGCTCACTTTCTAGTTTACAGTTGTAATTAATTTAAAACGAAATAATGTACATTTTAGGAAAATTCATAATGTATTTTTGTGAGGTTAGGTCCTAGTGAAAAAAAAAATCCCCTTTAATTATTGAAATGAATACGTATTTGGAGTACTGGGATTTACACTATTGTATTTATAAAAATTGTTGTCCTTTGCCAACGTGTTAAGTGTTTCCATAATGATCTTACCAGCGTGGTGACCATGTGACCATAGCACAGGAGTGTAAGCCTCACACACTATACTGCCCTGTATGATAATAGGTATGAGGCATCTAATTATGTATTATGTAATGTGCGGTAGTACCGAAGCACATGTCTGGTATTTAAGAGGTTGTGGGAGTGTAAAATAAGCACATAGGCCAACACGCCGCCGCCGTCCTTGTGATCGAGCATCAGCAAAGCGTCATTTACTGTTGTGCTGACAAAGGGATGTGGTGAGAGGAATAATGATGAAGACTGCAGCCTCTGTCTGATGTAAGTGGTACAGGCAACACGGAGTCAGACAGCGGTTACTGAGCCGACAGCAACACTATGCACACATTCATCCATTTATAATGGCCCCCGGTGATGACATCACACCCATGGGGACGTGAAGACTGACTGAGCAGTAAAGTGAACAGCAGAAACCCAACCCCGTTTGAACTCCATGCTGCCTCAGGATCAGGTTGAGGGACCCCTGAAATTGAGATCATATATCTGAAGTGGTTTGTTGTTGAAATAATAAACAACTTTAAACATTTGAGGCGTGTTTAAGAGATTCTCTATAAATCTATGCATGGTGCTCTGTGTGAATACGTTATGTTGTTTTGTTAAATTCAAAGTGGAAACAGGAGCTGCAACAATTCTTTGATTACTCGTTGACTGTAATATAGTTGAATATTTTTCAGTGAACAAGAAGTAGCACTTGTCTGATCCCAGCTTGTGAAATGTAAATATTATCCGGTTTCTTTCCTCCTCAGTGAAAGTAAACTGAGTGTCTTCAAAGGTGCCAGACTTTTTGGATTTTGGGGTTAATATAAAGTCAGATCAAAGAAAACTGTGAAAATACAAATATCGTCAGTACGGTCAGTCATGAGAAAGGATCGAAACAAAATGGACAACGGGAAAAACAAGCCATTTTGAATTTCATGATTTGTGGTAACAACCAGTTATACTTCATTTAAAGTGCATTAGTTCAGCTGTCCTGAACCACAGAAGTCTAAATTTTAGCCAATCACATTCAAGCTATAAACTAGCCCCACCCTCCTGAGCATCTGCCAATATTGCTTCGAATTTTCTTGGGAAAATCATCCTTGAAAATGTGTATTGTTCTATATTTACAGTCACCTTTGCATCAGATTATGATCCCAGGCCACCTTAATAACAGCCTATCATTCAACCAATCAGAGTTTTTTCTAATTAAAAGTTATGACAACTCACAGCGACATCAGTGTGCAACCCATTCTTACTCCCACGTCATCACATACTGACGAGCTAAGAGCTCGGTCTCGTCAAAATGTGACGTCAAGGTAGAACGTGGCAGTACGATGTTAAGCCTGTAGCTTGCTAGCAGGCGGAGGAAGGTGGAGCACCAAAGGCGGACTTGCACAAAGGAGACTGGGCATCACCTCCTGCTTTGTGCAGTGTATTTAATTCCTCACCCGACTCTACATGTGCTCTCCGTGTCAGTATATGACGACTTGGGAGCAGTGAGCCTTGACCGGGGGTTGTACAGCGAAGCTGATGTGAGAGTAACGTGAAGTTGTGACACCTACATTAGCTGTTGGGGCACTGGTCACTGGACTCCAGGAAGCCCCGACTCCCATAGCGTTACATTGGACTTCTCTCTGAAAATACTAAGTCAATACATTTTTGTCAGGAGTTATTATTGTCTCAAATATTGTGATCTGACAGTCCATCTTTAACTTTTTGCTCCGTTAGTAAGATATTGCAGCAAATAGTCCGATAGATCACTGCCATGCTGGGATATGATTGACAGGTCGCTATGGTAACTGGTAACTCGACTGGCTTAACCATAGTTGTGAGTGTTTACACTAAACACATACCCACAACTAACAGCACCATAATTTGACTTTGTTCAGCGATGTTTGATGAGGTTCGCATTAGCTTACCCATAAGACCCCTAACATAAGGTAGCTCTGCCGCCATTTGTCCAAATATGGTCACATCCTGTTTTTGGCTCCAAACTGTCATCCAGGAAGTGAGAACTCGGTTGGCCTCAAAGTGGCCGTTCAGAAACCGATGGATGAGTTCATAGTCACTTTGTCACTAATATATACGTACAGTCTATGGTTGGGAGTGAGAATATGTTCCAGACTTACAAAGAGGCTCACTGAAAAAAAGGAAAACTCAAATCAACATACCTTATTTTTAATATCTTTAATAGACACATATAAGTACAACTATAAGTTTAAGGGTCACTGTAAGTGACCTTTAAGTTTTGAACCTAAAACTGGAGTTGAGGACGTTGTGCAATCACCATTTTCTGGCATTTCAAAGACCAAAAACAGACTAAACAATGAACTAAAAAAATAATTGACAGATTAATTGAAAATGAAAATTTCCTTCACTTGCATTCGGTTGAACTGAGTGATTCTCATTATCCGTTTGGAAATTGAATGTTTGATTTAGATAAACGAGAAGCTAAATTTCTGTCTCAACACTGCATTTAAGGATATTGTAATTAGAAATCTTAAATTAAATATGATTAAACTTACATTCATGTGAAGGTGCAACATCTGTGTAAATAGTTTTAAACTGTAAACATCTCAAATATGGCATTGAACTTGCGATGTCTGCAGCACAGAGATAACGAGGATGTGTTCAATGTGTAAAAGGGAAGTACGTTTGTTTTTTTTTGCAATGTCAAGGTGCAGAATAACACAAGATTTAATCGTTGTAACCACAGTGGACCTGGTGTGCATTCGGAGTTTAATGATGTGCACTTTTCTAATTAGAGGCTGCAGATGTAACACATAACCTGAGGCAGATGGATGTTATTAAAGAGCAAGTTACTGTACAGAAGATGATGGAGGCTGGCTCGATTTAGGTTTCAGTCTTTACTCAGCCTACACAGCATTGGAGCTGGGCAATAAATCAATGATTGTTGTCATGGTATAAATATTTTTGTACTGTGGCATTTAATGACAGAGATTTATTGTGACAAATGTTGCTTTTCTCTCGATAACAATATGAACTCAGTTTTTGTTCATTTGTTTTATACTGGCGTTTACATTGAATCAACGTAAAATCAAATGAACTAAAAAACAATCCAAGAGAAAATGTCTTTCATCCTTTCAGTTTTTGTGTCTTTTGCACTTTATGTAGAGTTTTAAGAGTTTTTTGTGTTGTCTTTTCTTTTTATATATATATCTTTTAGCATCTGTGATTGGTTGTCGGTCTGTATAGGAGCCAAAGAGACACATGTGACCCTGGAGCCACAGGTTTCACACCCCTGGTTCAGCTGAAAATGAACCCCAAATCAACCCTAAAGGGAAATACATATTCCAATAAATCCAATTGTCCCACTACATAACACATATCCCAATAATAATAATTATTGTTTAAACACCCAAGCCGTGTGGTTTTTCTTCCATCGACTGGACTGGAAATTTGGTTGAAAACGTTTTGCCACCCATCCAGGCAGCTTCTTCAGTTCTATGAACTCATGCAGGCACCAGAATTTATGAATAAATAAATTCTGGTGTTGAAACGTTTTCAACCAAATTTCCAGTCGATGGAAGAAAAACCACACGCCTTGTATACTATGACCTGGATAACTGAGAATCTTCACAGACATTGTTTAAACACCCAGCTCTGTCTGAGATTATTCATTCAAGTCCCAATATGACAAATTATCTGTCTATCCATGATCTCACCATCAGTCACAAAGTATTTTAACCTTAAACCCCTTTGATTAACCATCTCCTGTACAGGAAAATAACTTGAATGGCAGCATTTCTATTTAATAATATCTAATAATATTAACAGTAATTGCATTGTCTCTTTACAGCATGTAGTGCATGTGGCAGAATCATCATATTTTGGAGTGATATGTTTACATTTGTTGTGTGTTTTCTTAGCGTTTGACACTGAAGTGAATCTCTTACAACAGCAATTCAAGCGTGTCTACGTGACCCTGGGACTCAGGATCATGCAGCAGCCATCAGATAAAACCAACTATTTCACAGTTAGCCTCTGCATGGATCTGATAAGCAGTAGCATGAACATGCTGTTTATGCAAGCAGATGATGTAGTAGATTTCATGCTAAGTATTTCTCTGTAACATGAGGTAAAGATGAATGATGAATATGTTGGATGAAACATAGCCATAGATTGTATATAAACTAGAATTTCACTTGACTTGAGATGAAGCCCACACATGAAGACCTTATATTTAATATAGTACAACATTTAGTAAATATTTGTGTAAACTCCCAAGACACTTTATAACCTGTTGTCAGACCGTACCAATCTTAGGTTGTTTTCACATATGATAGACTTGGTACGACCGGGGAATCGGTTCCGTTGGGGTTGCAACATTCAGCTGGTTCCAGTTTGTTTTGACAACGAACTCTGTCAAATGAACTGAACCTTTTGAATAACGTATTCCCCTGCTCATTGGTCGTGTGCCGAGAATGCCATCTACATCTTCATACCATGGAAACCTGTCCTTCTCTTCTCCCAGCTGCCACGTCTTCTGAGCATGTTGGTCACGTTTACCCACAATGCCCCGTGTGGTAGTCTGCTTCCTGCATTTGGTTCACTTGAAGTTGACCAAGGCCTAGATTTGTAGGCAGACAAGAGTTCATTTCTTTAATCTGCACCAGAGTTCGACTGCACATTCACGCCTCCCCAAACTTTCTGAGCAAACAAGCCAGGTTTTGGTGAAACAGGACCGCAGTGAGCGCAGCCTTAAAGGTTGACCACAGGGTCAAAGTCCTTTGACAGTCATAAGGTGTCCTAGATCCTATTCTAACTTCAATTTTGGTTCAGTTTTGGTGTTCCTAGCTCTGATAATGAAGTCACTAAGAGAAAAGAGGTTTGGAACTTTTAGGACCCTGTGACCGTGACATTTGACTGATCTGACAGAGGGCACTGACCGACCTATCCACACCTCAACTCTGTCATCGTAGGTAAAGACGGATAAACCCTCTGTGACTTCACCCGTTAATTACGAGCAAATATTCGGTTCTGGCTAATCTAAACAAGCAGGTTATAAACAAATTCACCCACGTGCAGTGTTCACAGAGGTGAAAATAAAACATAGAGACCAAAAGGATTGTTTAAATCAGGCTGTCAGCATGTATGGGGTATGATTTATTTCTCAATTCAGTCCCCAGTGGACACTGGCAGTACTGCACTTTTGAACTCTTCTGCATTAGGCTCCTGGAGCATACAGGAGTTTAACACATGCAGCTATGTGAGAATTATTTATTATTATTAGATTGAACAGCATGAAACGACTGAAATACTGTAATCGTGTATTAGTTCAAGTATTGTTAATTGTGGACATGCAGCATCCCTTTTTCTGACTCCAAATGATGAGAAAATAGAGTTAAGAATTTTTATTAGTAATATATTTAACTGGGATGATACTATTCACATTGTGCATTCCATGGTTTACAATAACTATGGCTGGGTGATTTGGCCAAAAATGTTATTGCATCAGTCAACATGATTATCATGATAAATGTCAAATTGTCATCAATCTTTTCTTTCCAGTTTAAAGACAAAAACAATGGAACGGGTGATAAGGGTGACTGCATAAAAGGCGAAACAAGACACAGATGAAACGCGACAAAAATGACAGAAAACAGAACAAGACCAAGCCACTACAAAAGAAAAAACAAGGCAAAAAAGACTAGAAGACTGAAATTATGAAAAACACAACAAAAACATCAACATAAAGGAAGATGAAGTTGAACCAAGATAAGCATAACAAGACAAAAATGATGAAAAAAAGAAAGTAGACAAAAATGACATAAAATGATCAAGATGAAAATGATGTAAAAGGTGAAATAATTTTTCACCTGATTTTGTGATCTTATGCTTATTTCAATCACAGCAATCACAAAGCAATCTGTAGTTTGTGCAATTAGAATTCTTCTTCAGCAGGATGAAAACATTTAAATGTTCTAGCTGACAAATTAAAACCAAAAGGTAAAGGGTATGTCAGGATCCAGATAATAATCCTCTAGACCTCTGAGAAATCACAAAAAAATCACACTGCATCTGCCAAAGACATCACATCATCCACGTCCCTTCATCTCAAAATGCACAAGTGACACATGATGAACCAAAATGATGATTCACATATTCCAAGTGAGCAATGACGTGTTTCTGATGCAGGGAGTGGTAAATCAGAATGAGAGGATGAGGGGAGGGGGTTCGGACACGGTTTGTGTCTGCATTCCTCATGAGGAATGTGAACAATCACTTCCTGTCCCTGTCCACTCTGCCGAGCTTATGCGTGAGGTAAGTGTTACGGTATAAATGCTTCACAGGGACTAAATAAGGGAAGTCCACTCCTCTCCAAGTCGCCCTCTCCCTCATCATGACATTACTCTGTGAGCTCTGCACGCCCTCTTTGTTGCCTAGGTGCAGCAGAGAAACAAGAAAACATGAGCCAGAGACTGGAGCAAAGCACACTGGGAAAAGGCCAAGACTTTCAATCAGAGCTGCATTTAGAAAGGATGCAAATTAAATATTGGACAGAGGCAAGAATGAAGGAAAGGCCATCAGGGGAAGCTTCTTTAAGCCTGAGTTTGGTGTCAATGAGAGGATCTGTCTGATGTGTGCTTCACTGATGACATCACATGTCTATGGGTCTTTAAGCTGGACACGAGGAGACAATAAAAAAAGAAGTACAGTGCAAACAGAGTCATGAGATCTGACGCGTCTCTTCCCAAAATGCACCACACTGACCTGGCAGTAACACTGTAAGCTATTTCAGTGCAAAGGCAGGAAGCAAGCCTTTCCAACCGTCACTCAAGGGGTGTTTCCAAAACATATGTATCTGTTCCATCGAGAATAAAAGAAATGCCGAGATGTAAGGCTGGAGAGTTTGGTGAAAACCATCAAACGATGCGACTTTTTTCTTAACAAAAATATTTTTTTTTTTTTTCAGGTCAAGCATACAATCTTAATAGTATCAACAAGAACCAAAAATTCAGGCAGACGTGTTCACATCCTTGCATCACAATCACTTCATACATTTTCTATCAATTATTTTATTCATTACTGTTCCCAAAGTTTGCTTTTTCTGAGGATCAAATTTTTAGTTAAAAATTATTCAATGTCAAGAGTATTGTCATCACAATTATCATAGCAATATGAATATTCAGTACCAAGAACACGGTTCTTGTTTGCTTGAAATTCTGATTTGTTTGGGAATCCAAATAACCTCTTCCCTGACTCACCTGGGGGTCACAACCCAGTGTTTGGGAATGGTTGCTCTGCAGCATATCAGTCTGCCACTGCTTCAAGTGATCAGAACCCTGCATATAGCATGTGTTGGGTCCACTGTGGCTTCTTATGACGACCAGCTACAGCTGTGACAGCTGCCTGATCCCCACTGACTGCTTTCAGTCAGGAAGACTCTAGAATCCAAGATGACCCCGTGACCACAACATTCTGTCCTACCCGTAGTGGCCATATGTCCAAAAATTAATCATCTAACTCAAATTAAACGTAACTTAATAACAATCAAATGGTCACTGCAGCACCAGGGTTTGTAGTGGACGCAGGCAAAAGAAGTCCATTGTCCAAACCAAAGATCTCCCTTTTTTGGGGTTTATTTAATTCAAACTCAAACAAACAAAGAATCACGGTTCCTGCTGCCTCTTTTGCGCTGGTAAAAAAAACCCTGGGCCCACCCCAGTGCATTCTGGTTCTATGCCTGCTGATCTACCTACATAATCTTGGGTGCCCACAGAATTACCTAAATTCGCAAAACAAACAAAAATAAACTAATTAAGCAATACAAAATAACAACAACAAAAAGAAACAAACAAAACATGTATCATATAAATAAAATATCTCCTAACAAATATAAAAAATCAAGCTAAACAAACAGCAAAAATTTTTTATCAAAATAGATCAAACATGTACAATAAACAATACAACAAAAAAAATCATAACACAAAACAAAAATAATATAACAAATAGGTCCCACACTACCAAAACAAGCAGAGTTTCTCTGAGCCGTCATGTGGCGTCACCTCAGACCATGTCTGGTTGTGGGTTTGTCCATTTTGAGTTTGTCCAGAGTCATTTTGATCTGAACTGGTTGAAAACACCCAAAAACTGAACCGAAAGGTTCCAGACTCATTAATTAATTCTTAATTCTGAAATCAGAATTAGTCTAATATCCGTCGCTAATAACGGATAACCAAGACTATCTGTTATTAGCAGTAACAATTAAAAAAGCCTCTGACCTTTCCACATTTGCAGTCCAAGTAAACATTTGTGGCAAATTTGAAAAACACCCTCAAAGGCAAAGAGACTGGTGTTCACTAGAATGGCCAGACAGTGACCTTTACTCTGACCTTTGGCTGCTCACATCATCCTTGTCCTTGTCGTCCTGTGACAAATTTTGCAGCACAGTGTCAAACTATTCCTGAGATATCATGATATACGAATGGACAGACATGAGATAATGGCACCACTGACTTTTAAGCGCCAAACCTTACATCAGAAGTGTCTGGTTATTGCAATAGAGGGCCGAGACACTGCCGTTTATTTCCAGCATGTCTGTTCAGCAGGTCATTTCACCGAATTCCACCCCACTGACTGCTCTTTGGTGAAAACACCTGCTTTAGTGAGTGGCTGGAAAGGAAACCTGCAGCGTCTCTGCCCTTTGTTGCAATGGTTGAATACGACTGCCTTCGGCTAACTTCCTATGGCTTCTACTGTATTTGATCAAAAAAAAAACACAACAAATCACTGTTTGACCAATATCGGTATCAGTGTTTTTTTAAATCCGATGGGCTGATATCAAGAAATCAATTAAAAACTGGGTTATTTCAGCTCAGCCGCCCCCTCCCTCTCTCTACAATTCAATAATAATATTCCATAATGGTTGTTTTCTTCTGGCTCTACCTCCGTAAATGTTGAAAATACATCAAATTCATGGGCACATCACTGAATCACCAGACTTTCCACTACAATTTGGTGTCAGTTTCATGTCTATAGCTTTATTTACTACCTTACAGTAGATATTTTTCCTCAGCCACTGTGAGTATAAACATTCTGGATCACTGTATCCAGAATATTGTCCATATCTGGATCAAACATTGCGATTTGATAGAATCTATCATGGTCTTTTCCTACAGTATGTATTTTGGCTACATTTTCTGGCTCTTATTTGTGGTGTTACGAGGGCAAATGTTGAATTTGGTCCCATCTCACGATGGTAAATAATTCTTTAAAAAAAATATTCTGAATCCACACAATGATCCAAATCACTCAAAGAATCGAATCTATTGTTCTTCGTACCATTTCTGACCTATCCTGAAAATTCATAACTTTTCAAGTTATGTTGTGAACCAACAAACAGATAAATAAATAAACTAACACTACCAAAAGCATAGCCTTGGCAGAGATTTAAAAAATAGACAAATACAACAAAGGGGTGACTTTGAGTTTGCGTAATATACACAGTGCCTCTCTATTCGATGTCAACACTATCAAAACATCACTGTACAGAGAAAAATGTTCTCTTCTATAGTTCTAGCATGCTCTTTCTAAATCTGTAGATAAATTGCTGCCTTTTGTGATTATATAATTTAATAGGCTGCAATTGTGACTGTATTAATTGCACAAATCTAGGGAGCAAGTGTTTACCCCAGTGCGCTGCAGGAAACAGTCGGGGCCGGAGGTTTGGCTAAGACACTGCCTTCTAGAAAGCACCGCATTAAACCTTTCTGAAGCAAACAACCGTGGAACTCTACAGGACTGTCATGTGCTAGTGTTGCTATCACACCACGTGAAGCTGCGTTAGAAATATGTACATAGTTGCCTCAAATCATATCCATGCAGTTCATTGTTAATGTATGTGTAACTTGTCTGCTAACTGTGCATATGAGGGTTTTTTTTCTATGTGACCATAATTTTGCTTCCTATGGAGCCTAATTCTGGAAGCTGTGCCTTTTTTTTACTCTCTTTCCGATTGTATCCCCCCGCCCTTTACCTCAACTGCAAGACGCGAGTTCAGTTCGCAGCCGTTTGTGAATTTCCGCTTTTTGTGGGATCAATAAAGTATCAATCAATCAGTCAAGTTCCCAGAAAAGAGAGATGGATGACGTTAGTGCTGGTATCTCCCCATGTGAACTCCTACCTTAAGATACAGTGTGATGTAAAGTCAGACCTCCTGGAACCTCCTGCTTTTAGGTCTTAAATATTGACAGGCATTAGAAACATGCTGTCAGCATGCCTGGAGGTTTAAAGGCTATGTGATAGGTGTGCTAATGTGACATGCTAAAGTACACTGTTAATTATTAAGCTGTCCAAACAAAAGCAAGTAAATCTAGGCTATGGAAAGGCTTTAAAGGACTGAGACCCTATAATGGTTTGACGACCAACAAAACATATCCCTGATGGGTTACGTTCGGACTGAAGTGATCATTACATTTATTATGATTAGTTTTGACTACATCATATTGTATTTTTCACAGCTACACAAGTGCCTGATTAGTGATTTTGTAGGGACCAGGATGATTGATGTTTTATTGTGTCGGCTGACATTTTAAAGATTGCACTTTTTTTTTGTTAACTGGTTCGATGACAATAATTGTTCTATTTCTATTATGGCTCTCAACCACAGAAACAAAGATCAGCTGCTGAACTTGCTGGACACTGGTATCAACTAGTTTCTGACACTAAATTGTAAATAGTTGCATTTGTTCAAGTACTTTTCCTTTGGTAGAATTTAGGCTGCGGCGGAACGGCACCAGCGGGGGTGAGGCCTGTGATGTGTGGGTCACTATTGGTGGTTTCTTATGTGTCCAGCTTCGTAGGTTGATCGTTGAAATTAAATTTGTTGTTTCTGGAGGCCATCGTGTTTTTTTTGTAGGAAAGCGTTTGTTTTTTTTTGTTTCTCAAACAAATGTTTGGGCCTGAAAACAGTTTTTCCATAGGAATCTACTTCGCGGATTTCGCCTATCGCGGGTTATTTTTAGAACGTAACCCCGGCGATAAACGAGGGACCACTGTATACGTCTATGTATGTATGACAAAAAAGGCAACTTAACTTGAATGTTTGTCTTGTAACTTTTACGTCACTTTGGTATTTTTGCATTTCATTTTCTTTTTTTTTCTCTTTTTTTTTTTACATTATTTTTGTCTTTTGGGGGTTTTTACAAGTTGTTGCTTTTTTTTCACCTTTCTGCCACGTTTCCATCTTTTAGCTTTTTTACAATTTTTGTTGCCATTTTATAACGTCACTTTGTCGGTCAACCGTACACAAATGAATTCATACATTTACATTTTTATTCCTCATATTCATGTACACCTAATACTAATTAATGCATGGTGTTTTTTTTATCTGCATTAAAACAAGAAACATATTTTAAATCCTTGTGGCTAATTCACGTATTAGCGTCTAATGACGTGACGTTATCAAAAGGCGCCCCCTTTTGGTCAAAAAGTTCAATATAATACAGTACAGTAATTTCGTAATTACTGCATTTTATTTATTTATTTATTTTTTTGCAGTCATATCTTACCTAAAGTACAAATAAAATAAATTACAGTAACGTTACTCAGAGGTTTTGGTCTGTTTTAAATTTGAGTAGAGCAACTATTTGTTAATTATTGACATAGTTAGCTAAATATTGAAGAAGGGTTTAGTTGGACTTTTTACTATAAATGTGAATCGGTTTTAATATTGATTGGTCGGTTATTATTCCCGTTATCACACTCGTGTCGTGTCGTGTCGTGTCTCTTCACACCCACCGTCTATGAGCGGACACTTGGACAGGTCTCGTCTGTCCTCCGGGAAGGACTCCAGCAGTCTTTTAAACAACCGACCCAAATCCGCGTAGCTCCGGTGCAGATACAGAATATTCCGATCCGACCACTCCGTCCTGATCTCGAAGAAGTCCTCCTCCTCTCCCCGCTGGCTGATGATGAGCCTCCGGATCCCGTTGACCCAGCAGTCCCGGACGAACATGTTGACCAGAGACGTCCCTTCAAACACAGCCGATGCCATGTCCTCTCAGCGCCAGTCCAGCATTATGAGGACATCGAGGACAGTGTGTGTGTGTGTGTGTGTGTGTGTGTGGAGGCAAATGTGAATAGAAAACAACTTGGAGGAAATTTTTTTTGCCTCTGACCACTGGGGGGGGGGGTGCTCAGCCCATCACACGCGTAATCTCAAACGTGGCATGATTTGAGGGATGAAAAAAAAAACAAGACTTTAACGCCCTCGAAATGTGTCCCGCGTGCAGTCGTTGCAGAGGCCGTCCCCGGGAATGACACGTCCGGCCCCGTGAAGCGCCGCGTCCGCGGAGTTTCCGAAATCCACAACATTCACTTGAGCGCGTCTGGAGAAGAAGCGGTGGCTTTTCTGTCAGCACAGTTTCCTCCCTCTCCTTCCTCCCTCCTTCTTCCTTCCTCCCTCCTTGACAACACGGCTTTATTATGCAAAGAATGCACAGGACTGCAAAGAGGGGGGAAAGTCCAGATCCTTATTTAAAAGCAGCTGCGCACATTTAACACTGACCCCTTAACGGTTTGCTCATGATTACATGTCATGATTTCTCTTATGGTAACGGCCTACTTCTGAGAGTCACTGTTTTGCAGATTACTTTCTATTCATACTCAATTACATTTGTGATTTAAAAAAAAAAAAAAAAGCACTTCTACTCACTTAAATTTGGCCACAGCTCAATGAGTAGGTGTGCGAAAAAGCTGAAATGCTCAAATAATCAGTTGAATTAAAGGATGAACAAGATCATAAGTTGGTAAAATTAATTAACCAAGAAACAAAATGTGCAACGATACAAGCAAATAAGAACAGCAAAAACTGAAGAACATCCCAATAACAGCAGGAAATTCAACAAAAGAATCAAAAAACTGAACAAAACCGAACAGAATGCTCCAGAAAATTGAAACATACAAGCATTAATGAACAAAAGAAAGCAACAAAACAAGCTAAAGTGAAGAGAACGGTCAAGTAATTTAACAAAAATTTACAATATAATCAAGATGTTGAGCCAAATAATCAACAAAATGAGCAAAAATAATCAAAATAATTAAGTGAGGTAAAAAAAAAAACTAAATAAGGAACAAAATGAGTAAAGGTAACCAAATTAAGCAAAAACACTGGTAAAATAAAATATAATATGTTCTCTACACACCTCTGCATTTAACATTGCAGGTTCTTTTACAGTACTTGTACTCACTTTTTGTTCATGAGTACATGTCATGGCTTCTCTTAAGGCAAGATGGGTACATATACTCCTTTACATATACTTGAGTAGTATTTTCCAAACAAATCTACTTCTAAGAGTACTTGTTTGATAGAATACTTTTTATTCTTACTCAGCTACATTTATGACAAAAAAAAATGTGCTTTTAATCTAAGGAGGGGCTGTTTAACATTGTTATGGTCTTTTTACAGCTTTTCATTATTTTCTTCTTAGTGTTCCTTTTCTTCTTGTTTTATCTTTTATATAACTGTTTCATATTTTTCACCTCAGTCCATCTCTTGTCAAGTTTTCAGCCCGTTGCTTTGTTTTTTGTTGTATACATTATGCACATGCCAATAGCCACTACGTGGTGCGTTCCATTTACCCCAGAAGTTGGAGGCTGAAACTGGGCGCGACAGGGGCAAAGTCAGAAAAACATGGATGCTTGCTGGACAGCCAGCTCATAAAATATAGATAATTTTAAAAGAAGTGATGTAATGTGAAACAAATACAGAATAAGCAGCGTTCACTCAGTTGGAGGAAGCAGCAGCTATACTGAATTGTCAGTGTTGGTGGGTTTACTGCCACTTTCTACAATGGAACGTCAAGTTCAGGGGATGTTGCAGTTGAAATTTTCAACTAGGAACTTGGAAATGCCAAGGTCACTGCTCAAAGGAAAAAAAATTAAAAAGGAATGTACATATGTAACTACTGTCTTTATTATACAGAGGTCATGAACTCTGCAGTGGCTGAAAGAGCAGGACTGTGGAAAAGCTCTTCCTCCAGAGGATGGCTGAGTACATTTCCAGAAAGTGATACCAATGGTCATCAGGTTATGTCTACTCTGCTTCTTTTCCTTTCAACTTCCCTTCAGGGGTCGCCACAGCGAATCATCCGCCTCCATCTCACCCTCCATCCTCCGCATCTTCTGCTCTACTCTGACTCCCCCAGTCAAGAGGAACTAGTCCGGGTGGTTTAACTGGTCAGGGTGGCTCCATGGAAACATGGAGTTCAGAGGAGGAGTTATATCCCTCCGCCAGATGGACGGACGAATGGCTATAGACTGCCTAAAAAAAATTAACCCAGTGCATCCACAGAATAGTGATTTAAAGAGAATAATTACTGTATGTATTTCACTTATTATGTGTTACATTTTTCTTATAAATTGACATTATCTTAGAGAAATCTGCTTTCATAAGGACATTTAAGGGTTGGTTTTCCTATGTGTGCATGTGTGTATGTGTGTGTGTGGTGGGGGGGGGGGCTTTTTATATACAGTGTAAATCTATGAATTGAGATAGGCAGCATACAGGGCCAAGAACATCCGTATACCAGCAAACACAGGTTGGACTTGAATCAGAAAAAGTATTCTGCAAAAAAAAAAAAAACTCTCAGAAGTACATTCATTTGAAACGAGTACCCAAGTACTGTACATGCAAAGGAGTAAATGTACTTGAGTACTACCCACATTTGCAGTTCACGTTATTAATTATGAGTGTTCCAAAAGCTGTGTTTTTCCTGTTACACCTTTGCCTCATTCTCCTCTAATCTATATTTCTTTTGTCTTGTTACAGTATGTATTAAATGACTAATGCCTGTCCTCTACATTTAGCATATTTTTTATTTTTACACCGCTTCCTCTATTTTAATTCAGACATCGTTGTTTTGTTCTTTACAACTTGTGATCCACAAAAGCAGCTGAGTGACCCATTTTACCCCAACTTTGGAAAAGTACGCTGCTTCCAAATGGAAACATTGGAAAGAACCACGGGGGGAAAATATGTGCTGAACTGTCACCCAACAGCTTCAACCCATCAGCTCTTTTGCCACAGCCATAAAGTATTATTTTGCAAGATTGTCAGTTTCCGACCTAATAACCACTCTTTCCAGAATACCGGTGTTTGTGCCAATACTTCACCACAGCGAAATGATGAACTCCTTACACAGGGTGACCAAAAAAGGATTAGATTTTCTCTGGAGCACAATAACATCTCCGTAAGTGGACAACAAGCAGTAGAAGAGGTTTACAGGAAGCCACAGCCAAGTCAAATAATCACGATTCAGCTGTAATGACACGCGTTTTAATCGGACATGTGATCATAAACAGTCCTGGTAAAAGCAGTTCCTACTGGTACAGTACAGGAAGTAGCATGTTGATTACAAATAAAAGCAGGCTATAAAACACTTCTTTTGCAGGCAAACATGTTCATATGTTCACTTTTTCCAATCCTACATTTACTTGAAAATAACGCAGACCAGATATTAAATTCTTTTTTTTTCATTGTACACAGACATTTCTTTAGATGCCCTGAATACAGTATTTTATTGATTTTATTTTATTGATTCTTGAACCTCTTGTCACTGCGTTAACCTTATTGTCTTTTCCGTTTGCCACTGACCCAACTTTTACGAAATATGTTGCTTGCATCATGTTCAAAACGGGCATCTATTAAATATGAGGCCTCAGTGTTTTGAAAATGATCATCCTGCTTCTATTTACATTTTTGTGGAAAACACCTGTATTATTGAAATTGAACAAAGTATTCCTGCACATCCACATCCAGTTTTTTTTTTATACAGCAGACGTGCTATGTAATGTCCCAGACGCTGTATAAACGTTCTTCATTTACAAAACTGTCATGTAGCCCAAGCTGCAACATTAACCTGTCATGCATGATGATATGGAGCGGGACAATTGTTCTGTGGTCTTTGAACGAGCTGTTAACAATAGAGCATGTAACATTTCATGAGGTGCTTTGTAACAACGCAGAAAATGTCAATGCACCGATTTAAAATGATAGGACAGTGGTTGTTTAAAGTGAATTGTATTACTGTCCACAGAAGCATTAACCTGTATTATTATCATTGTACAAATTATACAGGGGAAAGAAAATTACTGGGATGCACAGCAGTATAACAAAGCAAGTCAGGCTCGACTGTTGTACCGTCAAACCACAAGCATCTGCTATTGGCTGATCTCTGCAGGTAAGAAACCTGGCCATTAACAAAATGCAAGCTGGTGCTCTAAGGCCACATGTGGCTCTTTAGCCACTTTATCTGCCCATTCCTGCTTGATGTACGTCTTCAGTTGGTCAGCAGTTCAGGGTCTCTGCTGTTATATTTTAATGCTCCGCACATTTTCAATGGGAGACAGGTCTGGACTGCAGGCAGGCCAGTCTACTGCCCACACTCTTTTAGTACGTACAAAGGCTTGCCACTTACTTGCAGAAATTTCTCCAGATTCTTTGAATCTTTTGATGCCATTATAAACTGTAGATGATGAAATGAATAAATTCCTTGCAATTGTGCATTGACAAACACTGTTCTTAAACTGTTGGGCTATTTGCACATGCAATCGTTTGAACCTCACTCCATCCATGTGAACAAATTGACCTTTTGGGGATTCAATTCAATTTTATTTGTATAGCACCAGTCATAATCAACAATTATCTCTAGGTGCTTCACAATTCAAGGCTGAGACATCATGATTATGCAGAGCAAACCCCAAAGAACCACCTGACGTGGGGGAGGAAAAACTTCGCAAGTTAGATGCAAGTTAGTATCACAGGATTGCAAAATAGAAAATAAGAAGGAGGGTAGAGAGGGACAGGAAAAGAGAGGCGACTGGAGAGGTGAGTGATAAAGAGAGAAAAGGAAGATGGAGAAAGAAAAAGTATAGGGAGGGAGAGAAGAGAGAAGAAGAGAGTGAGAGGAAGGGAAGAGATTTAAAGAGAGAGGTATGGGAAGAGTAAAAAAGGAGATAAAGAAAGAGGTAGAAAGCAAAACTCTACATGTCAGTGTCCCTCAGCAGCCCAGGACTATGCAGCAGAGCTAAGGGAGATTAAGGGTTTGCCTGCCAAGTAACCTGTTCACCTGTGGAATCTTCCAAACAGCTGTTTTTTGAGCAATCATCAACTTTCCCAGTCTTTTGTTGCCCCTGTCTCAGCTCTTCTGGAACATGTTGCAGACATCAAATTCAAAATGAATCAATAATTGCAACAAAAGCAATACATTTTACCAGTGAGAACATAAAATATCATGTTTTTGCAGTGTATTCAATTGAGTACAGGTTAAAAACAATTTGCAAATCCTTGCATTCTGTTTTTATTTACGTTTTCCACAATGTCCCAACTTCACCGGGACTGGGGTTTGTATAAAGAATTGTTGGCTTACTCATAGAAGCCACCTCCATATTATCATTAAACCCCTTTTCCCCATGTATAATAACAGGATTTGTGTGTTTTGTGCAGTGCTTCATCTGTGGTCTGGCCACATATACAGTGTCAGCGCATTCCAGTGCAATTCTTCTCAAAGAGTAAACTCTAAGTGGAAACATAGACGTTTTTGCCTTGGACTCATCATTAAGGCCCCTTCTGCAGAACTCTAAACACAGTTGTCTCTTATTACAACTGATTCCATGCCAAAACTCTGTGGGGGAGGTAGAAGGGGACAGGGGGGAAGGGGCAAAAGAAGGAGGCAAGTGGGTTTTGCTTGTGCCACTTCAGAAGGACAGTTTGTCTGTTCAAACGTCCTCGCTGGAGAAACAGGATCCCACACAGGAACCAGCAACATATGGAATACCCTGTCAAAATTAATCTAGATTAATATATTTGCATGATTAATTACATTAAATTTTTTACGCGATTAACGCGTTAATGCAATTAACGTACAATAGCTCATATATCAAGGAAAAAGTGATGAAATCTTATGTTACATTTGAGCCACGTCACTGCCAACTTGTTTACTATTTACTGCTTCAAAGTCAATTTAAATGTAAAAGTATAAGTCTTTACACCTTTTGAAACAAATGACATTAGTTACTGATGAAAACAATGAAAAAAAAGAGTAAAAAAAAGCAAAAACATTGTCAGCCGAACATTACAGAGGTTCTGTTAAGTTCTACAAAGCAGCTGGAATTTACTTCAGTTACACAAGTTTAAATTAGAAAAAAATATATATTTTAATGTAAAACAAGTAACTTTAGTGAAGTGTCTACATCACTTTCTATAATGAGTGTTTTTTGCTCCCACAAAATGAAAAACGAATGGGTATTAATTGTGATTAATCCACCACAATTTTTAATCGTTTGACCACCCTAATAAAAACTATTAGCAGCCTGGGACTTTCTTTGGTGTTTTGCTTTTTTCAGACTCTAATGACCTGAATACGTGTAGAGACATTAATTTAGGAAATACACTGTGGTGTTTTACATAAAGTATAACGACCCATGATGCTTTATAGCTTTAAGCCTTTGCAACTTTTAGGTTGCGAATAGACGCCAGTCCATATCCGTCAGCAAAAGACACTGAAATCCTTCTACATGTCACAGAATTGTGTGGAACATGTATCCTGGAGATTCCAATGACTAATCTGTTCCTTCTAGATGCCCTGGTTCCAAAGTTAGACAACAAGGTTCATTACATAGTTAGGATCATACGTAGGGTTTAGCTACAAGGGTGTGTAACTTTTTTTTTTTTTAAAGCAAAGCCTTTGTTCTGACCATTAATGCAAATTTGTGCATATTTAATTTGACAGTGTTTTACTATTTGTGTGTTTAATCATAAAAATCAGACTCAATTTGACGAAAAGAATGTCTGACGTAACTGGGGGTATTATATGGTTATATTTCTTTTAAACATTTAACCTTTTCACCTGTATTCTTTTAGTATTCACGTATATGAGCTTATAATGCGTATTGTTTAATGTTATCTTCTGAAAATGTTTTTTTCTCACACATTGTTTTATTAATTTACATCCATATTGTTATGGAGGTGTATTATTATTTGCATGTATTATTTTAAGGGCTGTTTATTTAAATGTTTTCAGATAGTGTGATATGACATCAATGAAAATCCTTCTGCAAACCAGACAAAATAAAAACCAGTTTGAATCAGTTCCCCCACACACCACCTGCAGTGTCTCGTCTGAAATCAGTGATCTGTGGCTATTTGTTTTTGAGGTTATGGGAGGGGGGTGACAATGGGTTAGAAGAGTAAAAAGCCACATTCCCAGAACTGAGCTCCTGCAGGAGCACAATTTTGGGGATACAGTACAGAAAAAAACTTCTGCTGACAATTAGCATACAGTTGCATCACGACATTCATTTACAAAGCATTTTACAGAGGGCGTTGGTAATGTGTGAGTATAAACGTCATGCATGTCCTTGGATGCGTTATGTGTGCTGTAAGCCCTTCAAGTCCTCAAGATCTGCCCCCAGCCAGCGTGTCCCAGTGATAACACAGCACCACAGCAGGTTGCCATGGTAGCACACATCAGAGCAGTCCATCTCGTGTCATCTCCAGGTCATATGAGATGAACTGAGTTGCTAGCTTTACGCTACCCTGCACCTTATCCAGATGTTTCTTGAGGTAACATGTGTTATTATTACCCATCAACAATTACCAACACACAAAGTGCACCTTATTGTGAGATTCGTATCCTTTTATCAAAGAGACTCAAAATAGTGCGAGTGTAACCACTTTAAAATATGCAGTGCTGCGATGCTGCCATTTCACCACCTCTGTAAACAAACTGTCTTCTTCTTCTTCTATTTTTTATAGCAGTTGTCGGTCAATAAACTACTTCTTCAGGGGATGTTTAAGCTGTTGTACATCATTTAACAATACGGTGCATTAGATTTAGAATACATTACATACATAACATACATGTAATACTTGTATCCTACTTTTACCAATTTGTTGCTTTGGCTTAATTTATGTATTTATTTATTTTTGGCACTCTTTGTTATAATTTATAAGATATTTTTATCTTAACAGAGTGCAAAAATATTTTTAAAATGCCCTCAAGCTGATACTAAATTAAATGGAAATTGTTCATCTGAATATGTCTGTGAAGATTCTCAGTCATCTAGGTCATGGTATCCATTTGAATGTAGCACATACAATAGACATAAAATATACTATGATGCAAATTAGCAACATTAGTCAATATAATAGTAATTAAACCAATGTTCTAGTCTCAGGTAAGTAGATTATTTTATTAAAGGTACATCCATCCAACCAACTAACCAACCAACCAAAGAAACAAACAAACACGATAAATAAATGAACTAACACTGACTAGAACATAACCTTCCTGGCAGAAGTAAAACATAGACAACCACTACTGACAGAGGTTTGGAAATGACCATTGAGGAACCTGGTTATTGTTTTTTTTCCCTTTAAGATTAATCTTTCAGCTTTTCAAGACATATGATTGACTATTACCTCCCGCAGGATTTTCAGGATAGCTTGGAAACGACTGTATACACGGAGCAACTGATTAGATTTTGAGGTGATCCGGATCACATTCTGGATCTAGGAATTTTTCGAAGTATCCTTCACCATTGCAAGATAGGGCCTATTTCTCTTTTTTTGTCAGTAACTTTACAAATAAAATGCCTAGAATATTAGATTTTTAAAAAAATCCAAGGCAGTATCCTCATCGGTTCTACCATGCAATAAAAGTTTGATCCAGATGCAGCAACATTGTGGAGCTGGTGATGTAGCCTGCTCGAATTTACAGGCTGATAGGAAATGTGCTACTCTAAGGAAAGAGGAAAAGCTACAGGCTCAGTTGATCCTGAAATGCATGTACTTGCCATATTTTTCCACTTTGTGTGTGCATTTTATGATGTCACACTATTTCTCAAAGGCACAGTGGGCTATAGAACATTATAAGGTGCATTAAGGCATGGGCGGTGGGCCTACAACGGAGTTTAACACCATTAATTAGATTCACGACTATAACGAAGTAAAATCTTTCAGGTCTTTAATTATGCAGCTGAGAGGAGTAAATTGAGAGTTTCTACAGCTCCCGTTTACTAATTTGCAACTCAGCTCCACACTCATGTCTATAATCAGGCTGTATTAGATAGACCAGTCAACTCCAAATTAAAAGAACATAGTTGCAATTAAGATCCAAATCCCTGTCCTCGTAGTTTCTGTTGAAACAGACATAAATTTTGCTGATGAGGCCATATGTTCGGGTCCTCCTCCCGAACGTATGGCTTCTAAACTTTGTAAATCCTACACCAGCCTTTTATTCTCACAGAAAACCCAACATAGAGGGTCATAAAGCAAAATTACCCGGAGTAGAATGAGTAACATGAAGATGGACACAGCTGTCAGTGGACAAAGAACATCTGCGCTGGCGTTCCTCAGATGTGGAAGATCTGCACTTGGAGGAAGTCAGCGTGAGCCATAACTCTGTCCTCATCCGCATCGGCAGACAAAAACCCACAGGGGCTGGGATGGCAGCGGGTTAGCAAGCTGCCTGAGTGTTTTAACAGGCTCTATAATGGACTGTGGTTGTTTCAGTGAGCATCTGTTGGCCCTCGTGTTTTATGGTCCTGCCCCCATTGTGTCTCCAGTGACGCTCATAGAGTGGGGGCCCGAGGAGTCAAGGCAGACCCAGTGTCTGCCGCTTTTATTTCCTCTCCATGGAAATGCAAGTTCAGGCTCCACGTGTCATAAATCAGATGTGTAGGTTTAGGGGCATCAACAAACCAATCGCCTGAGTCTAGGCATGTAATGGAGTATTCTGCACAAACAAAGTAGAATGAAGATGAATATCGTATTTTTCGGACCATAAGGCCTCAAATTGTGAAGCGCCTAGAGATAATCAGTGATTATGATTGGCGCTATACAAATGAAATTGAATTGAATTGAATTGAATAAGGCGCCCTTAAAATCCTTTAATTTTCTTAAAAATCGACAGTGCGCCTTATGTATGGATTAATTCTGGTTGTGCATACTGACCTCGAACCGATTTTATGTGGTACACGGCACTAAAAAACTGTCAAAATGTTTTAGTACGACTTTGGTAAGTTACGAAGCCGCGCCGCTTGTAGGAGCATTATGGTAATCAGGAGCGATACGTACGTATACCGTATTTTACAGGTTATATGTCGCTCCGGAATGTTAGTTGCATGAGCCAAAAAATGCATAATGAAGAAGAAAAAAACATGTATTAGTCACTCTGGATGATAGATCGCATTTGTTCGGGGAACGTGCGTCAAGCACGGAGCCGCGGCCGTGCGCTTGACACCAGAAGCGAGAGCTCGCGGCTAGCCTCCCCGCATCACCGGGTGCCGGTAAGTGACGGCACGTTCAGTGTTAAGCTGATGGCAAGTATGGTTGTTATCAGTAATGTCTACATTTTAAATTGTCAGTAATACAGATGCCGCAGATAAAAGTACACAAGCCTAGAGCGACGTCTAGTGGCTGTTAATGTGACAAACACCCTATACTCATAAAAAATTGCAACTTGAAATCCAGAAAATACAGTAGATCACTTAATTGATATTGCACCTTATAATCCAGTCCGAAAAATACGGTACTTCTTGTTTCTGGACCAAACATAAAGAAAGTTCCAACAGGACCATATTGATATATGTATACATTTTTGTAATGCATGATTTGGGACCTTTAATACTAACTGTGCATTGTTTAATCACCACACCCTACATGAGTACTGTTGGTGGCCATGTCCATTCCTTTATGACCACAGAGTACCACCTTATGACAGCTAGGAGGTCCAACGAAGTGCTAGCACGGTGTAGCTAATAAAGTGGCAGCGCTAGGTCTATTGTGGTTGAGAAATGCATGGGCTTGGACATTATAACCTGCTAGAGCAGTTGGCCTGGGACTTTTGCATTGTGCTGTAATTAATAAAATACTCTGAAGGCAGCTGTGAAGTTGGGACGCTGTGTAAAATCTAAATTAATCCAGACTACAATGATTTGCAAATTTCATCAACCCATATCTTACTCCTGTGGGGGCTGGTGGCACTGCGGGTCTTGTTTAGATGTTTTTAACAGTATCTGTTGGTGTTTTGATTCACACCTTTTTCCCTGTGTTTCAGACGGTTTTGTCTCCCCCTCCCTCCTGTGCTCATTCCACACACCTGCCCCCTCTCCTCCCTGGGCTTCCCACCTGTGTCTTGTATCAAATGTAATTGAGCAATTTTACCAATTTATGGAAAATATTAGCTCTTTTTTGAATTTGACGGTAGCAACACATCTGGAAAAAATTGGAAAAGGAACAACAAAAAGCTGGAAAATGGAAATCTGATCTGTGGTCAGATGAATGCCTCAGACCACTTAAAATGAGCTTTGGTGCAGAGAAGACTATGCCGTTTCTGAATCGTGTTCATATACTGTATGTCTTCTTCTTTACATGGTACAGCTTTAACTTGTACTTGTGGGTTGCATGGTGAATTGTGTTCACAGACACTGATTTCTGGATGTATTCCTGAGCCCATGCAGTGATTTCCCGTAGAGAATTACATCTGTTTTTAATGCAGTGCCACCTGAGGACCTGAGGATCACCACCATCCAGTTTTGGCCTTTGACCTTCCTCCTGATTTTCTGACTCTTTTGGTGCCAGGATCTTCAAAGCCTTCACAGTTGTTGCACAATTTTCAGACACAGTTTGTCACAGATTGGTGAACTTGTGTCCATCTTTACATCTGAGAGGCTCCGTGTCTCTAAAATGCTCCTTTTATACCTGTTACTAATTAACATAATTACTGTCAAATGCTGATCCAGTTGTGTTTGATTTGTGACAATTACTTTTCCAGTCTTTTGTGGCCCTTGTTCCAACTTTTCTGACATGTGTTGCAGCCATCAAACTCATAATAAGATGATATTTTTCAAGAAATGGCAAAATGTCTCAGTATTAACATCTGATAGTAATAGAATATGGATTTGTGAGATTTACAAATTTATTGTATTTATTTTATTTATTGTATTTATTTATTTTATTTATTCATTGTATTCTGATTTTATTGACATTTTACACAACATCCAGCTGCACTGGAATTGGGGTTGGAATATGTTCCATTTTCCAAGTAACCGACAATCATATAGTGCAGAATATTATAATGAATACTTCAGAATGACTAACAAGACACGAACATGGATAAGAATAAGCAGCGAATGCAGAATATGAATACATCTTTATTTTAGAAATTATGTCAGTTCATGTGTATTCCCTTTAAAATAATCTTAAAGCCACTGAATAGTTTAATATTCATAAGTGTACGAGCCACAGTGACGCAGTCTCCTCCTCACACTGTACACAACAGCATCCACCACCTCCAGTTTACAGTGTACGCACAGCCATGATTTACAGAGCCCACCGGGACACGGGTCTCAACTAATGGAATATCTAATGTCCCCGTGAACGACACTTTAATCTGCGCCGAGACCTCCCGCTCCCAGCGTTGTCATATAAATCTGTGGCCTGTACAGCCTGCGAGCCAAGTAATCACAAACAGCACTCAAGTCTAAGTACTGTTCCCTTATCACGCTAATGTACTCACAAACGAAAGTACGAGAGTAAAAAAAGTAAGAGAATCTCAGACAAAAAAAAAAAAACCTAGTCAGGTAGCGAGGAAGTTCATCACATGTAATTTATTTCAGCCACATATTTTACATTCAAGCAGGGATTTGGGTCATTTATGTTTATTTACTTGATTATTTTGACCATTTTTTTGTTCATTTGTTTAATTGGTTTTTGTTTAGTTTTGTTGATTATTTAGCATTGTTGTTGCTTAATTGGTTCACTTTACTCATTTTGTGGCTTTTTTTTATTTTTGATCATTTTGTTGCATGTTTTGCCAGTTTTTTGTCCGATTCTTGATTATATTCTTCATTTTTCTAAATTCACTCAGTTATTTTATTCAGTTCTGTTTAATTTGTTTCTTATTATGTTAGTTTTTTTAATGTATTTGACTATTTAGTTCTTTTTTGCTCATTTGTTCTTGTTTTTTTATTTGATTATTTCATTAAGTTGTTTTTTACTTAAACTTTTTACTCCTAATTCAGGTGGAGCCAATTGTAACTGCATCAAAGTACAATTTTTTGTTTATTTCGATGCTTTTTGTGATCATTTTTGTACATTTTTGTCACATAGTGGATTCACTCTGATAATCTGCTCGATTATTTTCTTTTTTAAATTTTTTTATTTCAACCTTTTTCCACTCCGGCTCATCAAGATGGAGCAAAATGTAACTGAGTAGAAGTCTTTTTTTTGTCATCACAGATGTAACTAAGAGCAAACAGTATTCTGCAAAACAACTACTCTCAGAAGCACATTTACTTCAAGTGCATGTAAAGGAGTAAGTGTACTTGAGTACTACTCACTCCGGACTGTGACACGCTGTACATTTACTGTACATGAGAAGAGTTCTGGGAAAACCGAAAACTGAGAGTCACGTTTGACTTTTTGAATACATGACTCTGTCGTGTGGAAACGTGTATCTCGAAACAAGCATTTCTATGATGTTTAGTGGAGTCTGGACGAGGCAGGATGGATCTTCAGTAATAGTAACACCTGCTGATGTGTCATCTGCCAGAAACGCTCGCCCCATCTGCCGGCACGTCAACATTAATGTCGTTATATCTGCATGTCTCTATCTCCTTCCCACCGCTGCCAATGAGGAACCACAGGTGTCTCACAATAACACAATTTACTGCTTCATATAAAGCTGTCAAGTGTGGATAATAACAGCTTCTTGAATGCTCCGGCATCCTTCAAAGTCACATCGTGTCACCGAGCCCAAGCTGAAGCTGCTGCGAGGCTTTTGTCACTGTTTCATCAGTGAACAACAGTCCATCTCACACGGTTTTTTTACTTTTAATGTTATAAACAACTGTAGTTTTCCCATAAGATGTACTTCCGAGTGTAATTTTTACTCTTAGTAACATTGTTGACTGAAAAAAATTTGCTTTTACTTTGTTTTACTTTGTTTGATATGGCTATAGCTCAGTGAGTGGGAATGTATTTTTTTAAATGAGCGACGGAGTCAAGTTAATGAGCAACATTAATAAATAAACTGCACAAATTTACAAAAATAATCACGAAAAGCAACAAAATGCACAAAGTAATGAACGAAATGAGAAAAAAAGGAACAAAATAATCATCAACGCGTAATTAGAAATGAGCGAAATCAGCAAACGCATAGAAAATTGTCAAGTAAATTAACAAAAATGAACAGTACAGTCAGGAAATTGTGCAAATGTCAACAAAATGAGCAACAATATGAATCAAGGGGTGAACAAAAGTGGACAAAAAATGACAGGAGAAACAATGTTGGTAAAAAAAATTAAGTAAGGAATATCACTGGTACAAAAAGAAACAAAAAAAACCCAAAACAATCAAGTTTTAAAAAATGAACAAAAGTCAACAAAATCACCAAAGAATAATCAAAAGTGTACATTATTTGCATAGAACGGTATACTAACTTTTTACATTGACCTATCTGCTTATATTTGCTTAAATTGTACGTACTGTCATTACTGTGTATACTGCACTGCTTTCCTTTGCACTTCTGATTGGATGCTAAACTGCGTTTCGTTACCTTGTACCTATACATGTGTAATGACAATAAAGTTGAATCTAATCTAATTTAATCTAAAATCTTAGATGGGAACAAGCAAAAAGTTACCACAATCTAAAGGCAGCAATCTTCTTTCTTCTTTTCCTTTGGGCTGTTCCCTTCAGGAGTCGCCACAGCCAATCATCTGCCTCCATCTCACCCTGTCCTCTG
>JAQQAE010000170.1:0-40115 GCA_029823295.1 Pseudamia nigra | reverse complement strand
ACTCAGGGAGGGAAAGCTGCTGATGTTGATTCTTCAGACAATCTGAACTCTTTGAAAAAAATATTCACTCTCCCACCTGTTTTCTGCACTCACTTTGTACCTTTCGCTTCTTTGGGTCTGCCATGCTGAGTAACGGTGGAGCAACTGCCTTGATCAGCAGTAGCTCCCCCTGGTGTTAGAACTAAGAAGTGCAATACACTCAGGCAAAAGTTGAAGTGCGGCCGTATTCTATTGTATTTTAAAAAATTCTTGCGGGCCAATTAAAAATGGACCGCGGGCCGCTGTTGGCCCGCGGGCCGTAGTTTGGACACCCCTGTTGTAGAGGATATTTTAGATGCATTCATTCATATGCTTTGCATACTGGAAGACACAAATTGATGAGGCTTCATACTTAGATGTGTCATAAATACATTGTCCAGGATTATGAGAGTAAGCTGGAGGCTCTTCAAAAGCAAGTGGACCGTTATTACCCAGAAGCCCCAGAAGAAGAGGAGGAGCCAGAAGAAGAAGGTAGTGCAAAAAAAATGGAAATGTCAACATACAGTACAGGAGTCTATGGTGGTTGTTACATCCTTCCCATATGCTGTAATGCCTTTGTGTAACCCATTTTGTGCACAGTTCAGTGGACCGACAGGGAACGGGAGCTTGCTGTGTGGAGTTTCCGCAAGTGGAGGTGCTACCAGTTCACCTCTCTGCGTGATCTGCTATGGGGCAATGCCATCTTCCTCAAGGAGGCCAACGCCATAAGTGTGGAACTCAAGAAGAAGGTCTAACATGTTGTCATCACCTAAAACGCAATAGACATGCCGGCTTAAGATTTTACATTCTGATCACACCAATGCTTTCTTTCTGTGCCTCATCAGGTCCAGTTCCAGTTTGTGCTGCTGACGGACACACTGTACTCCCCCCTGCCTCCAGACCTGCTGCCCCCAGAGGCAACTAAGGACAGAGAAAAAAGACATTTCCCACGTACCATTGTGGCTGTAGAGGTGCAGGATCAGAAGAATGGAGCAACACACTACTGGACTTTGGAAAAACTAAGGTATATGAACATGCAAAAGGATTTTAACACTATATAATAGCTGTAAACACACCATAAGGAAGTGTTGAAATGTTTATGTTTATCTGATGTAAAGCAGGCTACATAAACATCTGTCATTTACATCACGTTTTTCACATGATCCTATGTGGTAATTGATGCTGGTCATTGCAGGCAGAGGCTCGATCTCATGAGAGACATGTATGACCGTGCTGCTGAAGTGCCCAACAATACTACTGAAGATGTGGAAAATGTGATGACCGGAGGCGACCCCTTTTATGATCGCTTCCCCTGGTTCCGTCTGGTTGGCAGGTAAATGAGGAGCACCACTAGTAGCTCTATAAATTGACTGACGAGGGAGAAATTTAATCCTGAGGTCATACAATGCAAGCACAAGCAATGACCAAACAGCTCCTTGGGGTTTTTCAGTATAGTTGATCCATGATTCTGGAAGGTTGTTGGACGTGACTGTAATATTTGCATTAAGTAACTTCCTACTCTTACTGTGGCTCTTAGTACAATCACATCATATCTATCAGTTTCACATCGTATAAAATGTTTGCATTTAAATGAATGCTTTCAACCGCCTCATTTGTCAGTTCCGCAGTGATTGTAAATTGGCACAGGAAGCAAAGCAAGCAGACTTAAATTGTGCAACATTTGTCCTTAGCCAGCATGATCTCTTACGTACTGCATCAATTCAGTCTGTTTTGACAACGGCTTGACAGCAGTAAAAACACTCTAAGTAAAATGTTTCTGAAATTTAAAATAGGATGCTGTTCTATAACTTGTAGACATTTTGTACACTGAGGCTGTTAAATGTCAAATCTGGCTGAATCCAGAACTAGGTTTCAGTTTGAAAAATTATACTGTGTTTTTTATGTTCATTAAAAATGGGACATGGTGTTGTAGTAGATGCTTTCTATCTATAAATGTGTTACATAGCACCTAAAAATCTCATGCTCTTTAACATTGGTTAAGCACCTGACAACCTTGACAACTGTTTCTACATATTAAATAGATCTTGGTTCCTTCCTTTGGTGTAGATATTTGTTTTGAAGGGATTATTAGGTCATTTCCAAATTGACCACTATGTAAGGGTTAATTTATGGTCTTTTACATTATGCATAATGAGGTTCCACCATAACATTGTTATAATGTTAGCTGGTGCTGATGTATTTTTGATGAACATGAGCTCACACCCTGTGCTGAATAATCAGTGGTCGATTGTTGCTGCCAGATTGTTTGTTTCAAATCGAAAAAAATTGCTGTGGAACATTTGAGAGCGGCGTTTCTTCATTCCTCCTACTCAGAGCCTGCTGTTTCTTTCTATCAGACCTTGGCAGGTCGCCTCCTAATCTCTGTGGAGCTCTTTCTCTCCTGCTTTTGCTATTTCTCCTACACAGTCACATGTCCCTGTTGTGTAATATTCAGCATATCACCCTTTCATTCAGCTCCTGCAAGGCAAGCAAAAAAGATCAAACAATAACCTGAAGGTGCCCTTGGAATACTTATTTCTTAACTCATGCATTTTTGTTTAAGAAGAACGTTTTATTTGGAGAATCCACTGTATGAATGTTTTAAAGCCATGAGAGGAGCCAAAGCAGACTTAACACTGGCAGTAGCTGTTGGTAATAATACAGTATGTTACCCTTAACTGTGGCTGAAATCATCCATTGTAATAGGTTGTCACTCCATATTATTCAGTGAATAACCAACAAAACAGTGGTGGAAGAAAGTAGAAATAGCACACACTGGCATTTAAAGCCTTACTGAAATAAGAATCTAGTAAGTCAAAATATGACGAGCATATGTAATCATTGTGTGGTAAATGTTGCTTTTTGGTATTTTATTAATGTGTATCTTGCATTTTATTGCTTTAATGCTTTGAATGTTTAAGTTTGAATCTGTTTAACATACTTTATATGCCATGTGTAGTTTACAACTATCAGTGGTGGGTAGTACTCACATATGTTTATTCCTGTACATGTACAGTACAGTACTTGAGTACTTTTCCGATAAAATGTACTTCAGAGAATAGATGTTTTTCAGAATATATTGTACTCTTACTTACATTTAGGATGTAAAAACTTATTTCTACTCAGTTACATTTTGCTCCACCTCAAAAATGTACAAAAATAGTCACAAAAATGTAATCTGAAATTAACAAAATGAGCAAAAAACAAAGTAATCAAGAAAATGAACAAAACTGAACAAAAAAAATAAATTTTACAAATGAACAAAGTATGCAAAAAAATATCAAAAAGACAGGAAATAAGTACATTTACAGCAATGAACAATATATTCAAGAAATTCATCAAAAGGATAAGCAACAATAGGGGGATAGTGATAACAGAAAACAAACTAAGCAGCAAAATTACTAAATAAAAGAACAAATTAAGGACAACACTGTCAAAAAACCAAAACAAGTTAAAAAATCAACAAAATAAGCGACAAAAATCAACAAGATTACCAAAAAAAAAGATAAAAAATAATCATCGAAATAAACACTGGACAGTTTTAACCATTTATTTATTTCCATATGCTTTTAACCTAGTTTATTGTTGCTTATATGGAGTGTTGGAGCTTGAGTATCTGTTTGAGCTACAAGACACCTGAATTTCCCTTAAGAGGGATTAATAAAGTATCTATGTATGTATGTATGTATGTATGTACTGTATCTATCTATCTATCTATCTGTCTGTCTGTCTGTCTGTCTGTCTGTCTATCTATCTAAAAATGTCCAAAGTACCTGTTTATTAGGTTGTAATAATAATACCCACGTTATGAAGTTACTCTCTACTTGAGTAGTTTTTATGAGATACTTCTTTACTCTTACCCAAGTAAGTATACTGACAGTCAGTAAAAACTTTCGGGTCAAGATTCATATAATATTTAGCTATTCATGGATTCAAAGCCTAATTTTTTCTGTCACAACAGACCCTGCAATTTATGTGAAAAAACACAATACCAAAACAAGCTGTCAAAAATATATTGTTGCCAATTTTAAGTTAGTAATGTATATGACCCTCATTCGCTTCATTACCTGTGGTAATACTCCTACACATGCTTTGCACCAGGGAACTAGTGCTGCTTTGGGGAGGTGCAGGTCCATTCCTCCTGGGGCGCCTGTGCCAGCTGTGGCCTGTTCTGTGGACGAGGAACCCCGTTGTTGATCTGTCTGCTGTGGGTGTCCCCTGCATGCTCAGTGGGGTTGGGGTCCCGGGGAGTTTGATGGCCATGGCAAGACATTTGCCCCTCATTTGCCTGCAGATTTGCCATGGTGATGCGTGCGGGATGTGGCTGAGCTTTGTCCTGCTGAAAGACTGTCACGTCGTAGTTCATCCCTAGAAAGTCACGGTATTTTGGCTTGCACAAAAGTGAAAATGGTGGCCTTTTTCATGGCTTTTTGTAAAGTTAGAAATGCACTTATTTTGTAAAATGAGTACCAATGTGCATTGAAGCATTTCAACAGAACAATACACCAACTACACTAAGCAGTCATACAGTCTGGCATCCAATAAAAATTAATAGAACTCTCTCACTACCCTATTTTGAGGGGAAAAAAAAACAACACTCTGCTTGAAAGTTTTCATTGACTGTCAATGTTCTTATATTTATAAGTACTTCTACTTCTATTCTAGTCATTTTAACTATAAAGTAGCAATACATTTACTTGAGTAGTGTTTATGTTTACTCTACCCACCTCTGATGCATCATATCCTATGAGATCATCATTTCATCTTATTGTTTGTAATGTTACCATGCGCAAAACATATATGTCTAAAAAGTGAACTGTCATGTGTTCAGAAAACCATGCTTTTCCAGCAATGCATCATTTAGTGTGTTTTTAAGGGGTTATTTACATTTTGAAACTAAAGTTAATAGTAAAGCAATCTGATTGGTCTTGTCTTGTTTCCCAGGGGAAGTTTGTCTGGGGCCTAATGCTGCAGCTTGTTGCATTATATACAAATTAATAGCATACCAGAATTTAACAACACAGTTTAAATGATTGATCCCCTTCCACCTTTGAGGAAAGAAGATGAATGAATCATCTTCCAATGTCAGTCTAATCATACATGACTCCTGTGATACCTGGAATAAGCTGGCTCTTTTCAAGTGAATTTGTTTTTCCTGCAGTTTGTGCCACATACATGCATTCCCATTGTAGGTAATCACATTTTCTTTGCCTTCCATTAAACTTCCACTGTAAAGCAGAGTCTGGTTCACAGGCAGCAGTATTTTTCCAGTGCTCCAGTCTATATGGTGTTCTGCCGCGTCTCTTCTTCAAACTTGCTTTCATCTAACTGTACTAACCCAGTTCCCATGTCTCTGGCTGTACCAGAAACCCCCTTTTCAACACATGCATGAGCGAGCGCATGAGTGACCCTACCCCATCCCCGACCCTCTCCAACTCTGAAATTACTGAGCTGGCTGACTCGCAGCGGGAGGGTCGAGGGGAGGAGGAGGAGTTGGAGGAGTTGGATGACCTGGACGATGATATCTTTTTGGACGACCCGTGCTCGGAGCTTGTGGGAGAGGAGGATGATGATGATGATGATGATGATGATGAGCGAGAGCTCTGCCGAGGCTCCAGCGAAGGCCTGGATCCCTTTTACGACCGCTCACCATTATTCAGTGTAGTGGGAAGGTTGGTGAGGTTTCGGGAGCATGCTGGTGGAGGAAACTAGCTCTTTCACAATGAGACGCAGGGTCTGTTTCCCTCAATAGACACAATCAGCACAGTCCACAACACAGATTTAGATGATCTGCTCTCCTCTATACACAGATGACTCTGGACTTATATGTGTATTACTGGGGAAAATACATGAAATATGCAGTTTTTAAGTGTATGTTACAATGTCTGAACCATGTAGCAGTTGTGACTTTAATACCTAGATGGGGAAGCTTCATGTTGATTTCCTACAAAGCCTGACTAGTAGCTGAGGAAAAAAAAGGCCAATATGTAAATCTGTACATCAGATTAGATTTTTTTTGCCTCAATAATAATAAAACAGCAATGCCTCACAAGGTCAGTCTTGTTAAAACAGTTTTTGGAAAAAAAAACACCAGGCTCCTCATGGTCAAACTCCTAGAAAACAGGTGCACCATTTATAGAGTGTTTGAGTTGGCTTTTATTTATTGTAAAAGGCATGAGTGGAAACACTTGCTTTATCTGCCATGTCAAAACAGAAAAACAAAAATGCCTTTTCATTTTTGTATTTTGCGTTAATTTCTGTTTTGGAAAGCCTGAAACTAAAGATACTTTTACAAAGCACTTAATTTTTGCCTGTAATTTTCATTGATTTTGGCACATACTGCAAATTTGAGAGGACAGTATATGCAATTTTTATTCATGCAGAAGGCTTTTTGTGGAGAATATGCACAAATTAGTAAGCGAGCATACAAGTGTACATATGGCTTTTTCCTCTGCTCAAAAGAGTTGACTTCTGTAATTTCCTCTTCATCCAAAGCACTTTGTTTTTTTTTCATATTGAATTAGCCACTGCCACTGTTTTCACTGTGTCTGTGCCTCCAATGTTTAAGATGCAAATGCTCTCAAATGTCAAACCACTGCACAGTTTGTTTTTCTAACTTTGAGTGGACACTGGAGTAGACATTTTTGGGCTTCAAGGTTTATATTTTGCTTTCTAACTACTCTCATCAGCTTAGATTGCTGCTTTTTTGTTGTTGTTTTTGGCAACTGTTACTGATACACAATCATATACTCAATGCTTCCTCTGCAAAATGTCAGTAATAGTTAAATAAGTCATGTATTTAGTCAGTTTATCTCACTTGTGTCCATGGAAATCCAAGCAATGTTGATGCTCAACGGCTGCTTGAAGTGTGTGTCTCACAAATGTGTGGCTCGAAGTAGTGGCTCAAAGAAACCCATTCACTAATAAAAGCACTGACATGTCTCATGGAGTATAAAGAAGTCTGCTTTGCATAACACAAAAACCCACAGTGAAATGTTCTCAGTCTGCCATGAAACCTGAATAAGAATCAAAGATTCTGAAAATTACTCATATGAAAGTAAACATTCAAGGAAGACTCAAAATCTCAAGATGAAAGAGCTGGTTTCTGCTGCAGCTGTCTCTTTTAGGCATGCCAGAGCACAAGTCTTTTAATTTTGACCGTTTTTGTCAATTTCTACTTGAATACGCCTGATGATGAACTAGTGCCCCTCTTTTGCACAAATTAGCATTCGACGTGGGAGGTGCACTTTGATTTCTGATGTCATTCGTTGTTTTTTTTTTCTTTTGTTTGTTGGTTTTTTGTGTAGTATACAATATATCAAGCTGTTGGCAGTTTTTTTTTCAAGCTGAGCCATGTTCCGTATGATAATTTCTGTTCCATTTGCTTATGATTTCTTTGAGTCGAGACGTTGAAAGCATTTTTTTGTTCACCGTTTTTGTCCTCAGCATGCCTTCTTTGCACCTCACCAATCTTGTCATAAGCCTTTCCCTTTTTTACACTCCACCCTTAAATGTCTACCCCTATTGGTTTGTGAAGACATGGTCCTTGACTGCAATATCATAGCTAAGAACTAGGTTAATTCAAATCAACATTCTCAAATTTGCATGATGTAAAATGTGCAATGCCGAATGAAAGTGCCTCAAATGTTCCATCTGTATATTTCATATCCACTTCATATTGAGGCCCATTTACATGAACATGTAGAATATAAACATTATCAAAGAAAACACAAAGAGAACATCTGGTTCCCAGCTTGATGTTGAACTTCTTTCCAATATATAGTTTGAAGAATCCAAAGTTTACTCTTACACACATGCTCCTTGTCTCACCAAGCTTTTATGTATACAATACAAAAGTTAATTTGCATGTAACCCATAATTATCTGGATAACATCAGTTATAGATGGTGAGGTACAGTCCCTAAGAAGCGATAGTAAAAGGCAGCCATGGCCATCGCAAGAGCAGACCCAGCTTCTGTTTGGTTGCTTTGCAGCTCTGTGTTCTGTTGTTCAGTCCAGTGACATAAAATCAAGTGTTCTTCTTAAAGTTTATTCATTATTTTTGACTCTTACCATATTGTCTGCTTGTTTCTTCTGTCCCTCCTCGATCCTTTTATCCACACAGAGCTTTTGTTTATCTGAGTAACCTGCTGTACCCGGTTCCTCTTGTGCACCGTGTGGCCATTGTCAGTGAAAAAGGAGAAGTGAAGGGCTTTCTTCGGGTGGCAGTGCAGGCTATATCAGGTAAGGATCCTACGCCTCTATGTTATACACAAAGTGACATGAGGATCTGAACGACAGGCTGCATGTGACTTCCTGAGGGAGTCAAGTGAAGGTTCTTTGTGTTTCCCGCCAGCTGATGAGGAGGCTCCAGACTACGGTTCAGGCGTGAGACAGTCTGGAACTGCCAAGATCTCATTTGAAGATCAGCAGTATGAAAAGGTAGAAAAACTGCTGTATTTATTATGTGGAGGATTTGACTGTGTATGCTGTGACTAATTAGCGTGTTGCGTCTTTCTAGTTCCAGTCTGAGACCTGCTCTGTAGGACTCTCCCGTACAGGGATTTCCCAGGAGGAGCTTCGTATCGTAGAGGGGGAGGGGCAGAATGCAGAAATGGTACCCTCAGCTGATGAGGTCAACAACAACACATGTGCGGGTAATCGTGGTCTAGGAGTGAGTGGATAAATTAAGTATGTTTGAGTGCGTGCTACAATCAATTTATGGCTTCCTTATTGTTAGAACTGTTCCAGGTTTATGCTGTAGACTTTCACCAAATAATGTTGATGGGACCTTACAAAAAAAGAAAAGCTGCATCCTAATATATTTTTTGTGGTTTTTTTTTTTTAAATGAAGATCCATAAAAAATCCCATGGGATCATTTGCTTATTTCATTGGTTAATTATTTGATTATTTCATGTGTTCATCTAAATGGTTGTTGTTTCAAGAATTGATATTACCAGTAGTTTTGGCTTTCTAGCATTAAATTTTCCATAAGTATGAATGTAAGTGTGAATGGTTGTCCGTCTCCTTGTGTCAACTCTGTGATGAACTGGCGATTCATCCATGGTGTACCCCGCCTTTAGAATAAACCAGCAGGGATAGGCTCCAGCCCCTCCCCGATCCTTGTGAGGATTAAGAGGTTGAAGATGAATGAATAGTATATTTATGTGCATGTAGTTAATGAAAAGGGAAAAACTAGGAGTAAAACAATGAGCTTACTAAAGTAAAATGAAAACGCAAAAACTACACAGAGATCAGAACTAAACAGAAATGCATGTAAAATCAGCTTGGTTTTCCACCAGTGTTAATACTCCATAGGGCACAGTTTTTGCACAGTATTGGACCTTTAATAAACAATGGTTTTATAAATGCTTCCAGCTCTCATCCAACTGTTATGTCGTATAAATCAAGGATTTTTTTCATATATGACGAACTAAAGCTGAATCCATATAAAAATCTAAAACTAGAAAATCATTCAAAATAAAAATGAAAGTACTCAAACCAAATAACCAGAGTAACTGAAGGGTTAAATTACTTAGGAGGATATGAACATTTTGTAAATAACCTGTTGAAGTTATGTAGGTCTACATAAAAAAATACTACAACATGCCTTATTTAATATAGAAATGGAGCTAAGAATCGCATTTTATATAATTATTCTAAAAGAACATCTTAACACTTTTTTATGGGAAAGTAAAATGGGAGTAGAGCATTATGATTTTACAAGGTTTCTTGAACTTAATAGAAGTTTTCAGGTGTTTTTTAAAAAGAAAACCCATCACCTGAACAACTGGGTGAGGTCCTCAGTGATTTGGCTGGCAGTGGCCGAGGTGCAAGCTACTCGAATTTTGTCTTTTACTTTGTGTGTGTAACAGCTGGTGCTGATGAGGAGAATCCCCTGAAGTCTGGACTGGATGGTGTATTAGACGCTAACCTGGAGCACCTCAGCATTGGAAATATTTTCACCTTCAGGGTCACAGTCCTGCAGGCTTCCAGCATCTCTGCAGAATACGCTGACATCTTCTGCCAGTTCAAGTCAGTATCCTACTTACTGTCTGAGAATTATCATACTCATACATAACCAAAACAGTTTTAATGCAATTTTTATGGTTTTGCCTGATTTTAGTTTCATCCACCGGCACGATGAGGCCTTTTCAACTGAACCCCTGAAGAACACAGGTCGTGGTCCCCCACTTGGGTTTTACCATGTCCAGAATGTAAGAAATTCCAGCGCAGATCACATAAGATAGTGTCAGGTTTCAATAGGTCTGGTATTTAAACCGTTACTGTATTTTTTTCTTACAGATTGCTGTTGAAGTGACCAAATCTTTTATCGACTATATAAAGACTCAACCTATTGTGTTCGAGGTTTTTGGACACTACCAGAAACAGCCTTTCCTCCCTCTCTGTAAAGACGTCATGAGGTACTTTAGTGGTTTCAGATCTGTTTGTTCGATTTTCATTATTGCGTTACTTTATTCTGTGTCATCATTTTCTCACCAGCCCACTACGGCCCTGCAGAAGACAGTTTCCACGGGTGATGCCTCTGTCCAAACCAGGTCAGTCAACATCTCCGCTTAATGATCTTTGCTTCCACCATCTATTCATGTTGTTCAGTCTTTGTACTGTCTCTGTGCAAGTGATGTCATCTCAGCTTCATGTTGTTGGGTATATGAGCAGTTGACTCTGACACCTCGCCGGACCGGGAGAAATCACTGGAGCTGATCCGATACCTGGTCCCAGATGTGTTCAATGGGGCGCTGGTGGACTCGCTGTCGGGCCACGCTCTGTCTGCCGCTGGCTTGGCTGCTTCCTTCCTACTGGAAGGAAACGAGCGCGGTCAGCTGCCAGCACCGCCCACCTCTATCTGTTCAGTTATTAAAGCTCAGAAGCCGGGTTGGTTATTGATGCCAGATGCAAGAGAATCCTGTGATGGAAGGACTTTTTATATATCAAATTTGTGATTTAATTAAAAGCTCCAGGTAGCTAAGTGGCGGGCTAAAGTTATTCAGTTGTCTTTTTCTATAATAATGATGTGTCTAATAATAGAGCATAACATACAGTTATTTTTTTTTTTAAATATCTCAACACAGACACAAAAATATCAGGAACACTAATGTGTCACATGAAACAAAACAGTGTGCTTTAAATTTACTGACCTACTCTAATGATTTGTGTTACAGATTGGATTAGTTATTGCTTAATTCAGTGTTCAATGGTCATAATTAGAGATATAAAAGGGGACTTTCTGTATCAGGATTCGGTTGGATTGGCTGTATGGTGTACTGTGTGTTCACTGTTGACCTGTGTGGTGGATTTTTCTCCCTGCAGTTCCCTCTTTGACTCCTCACTGGGCTTTTCTGCTACAGTAGCTATTGTTGATATGATGTCCAACTGAAATATTTACATATAATGATACAGTATTTTGATTTTATACTGTACATTTATATGTTGCACATGCAGTATACTATATAACACTGTATGTGATTTTCTTCTTGAGCACCAAATGACCTCCAAGTCACTCTTTTTTTTGCATCCATTTTAAATCAGGGAACTTTAGATGCATTGTTTGAGGAAGCTCATATTCCACATCAGGTCAAAAGCAAAAAACAGTAAGCAGGTTTGATTGTTTGATTTCTGTCTTCTCTTTGCAGACAGCATCAAAGTATGACATTTAATGTTTTGTTTGGGTACATAGTATAGCTTAGGCATGCACAGAGTGCACATACACATTCCTGCAGGTTGTTTGAATTGAGGGTGAAACCACTGAATCTTTTTTCTTTGACAACAGAAACTGATATATTGGTAGAAATAGAAAACATTTGTTGTCATTGTATTGTACAAATGTACAACAAAATATGGAGTGCTACTCCATATTGCCCCATAAGCAAAACGCACACATACTCTGTAATCTAACACATCACCAAAAAAACTGATACAGCCTTCAAATTTTGAGTTAAAGCCTATCAAGTAAGTAAAGTAATTTTAGTTTAGTTTTAGTCTTCTCAGTGTTTTTGTCAGACATTTCATGGCAAGTTAGTGACGCTCTGCTCATCTTTGGTCCTGAATGTCTATACTTACAAGCACCTGCTGCCATAAAGTTTTTTACTTATCTGAAATTACCTGTAACTTTTTTAAGATTGTACTTCAGCCATGAATGACATGAGTGGTTGTGTGTTTACAAATCATATGTACATGAAAGACAAACCATTAACTGTCTTGTCTTTATACTGTTTGCAATGACTAAGTAAAAGTGGAGAGTTGCTGCTTTCTGTTTCAGGTGTATTTACTGTACCATACCTTCCCAACTTTTTTCTGATTTTGCACTTTCCCATTGTTCCTCCCACAACACACTGATATTGCTAAGAAAATATAAAGGGACTGTCAATGTACATCTTAGTAGAGCACAGGAATTTTATGCTACTGTTAAATGTCAAAGACCATGATGTCTAGAAGGAAACTTAATGGGATTCTGCTGTAAAGAAGAATAATGGAGCTTCTAATGAAAGTACTGATGTAAAAGATCTCTTTCTCCAGAACTGAGGTGTTTCTCTTTCTCCCTGCATCACTCGGGTTTCCTTTCTTCTATCCTTTTCCTCTGTAGGGTTAGACCTGGTCTCCACTCCCTGCTCTTAGACACTAGTCTGCTCTCTTCTTACTCTCATCTTTCTCCCTCCTGTTTCACCTTCTCTATCTCCTTTTTCAACACAGTACCTGCCACTAAGCTGACGGCGCTGACACGGCCTCAGGCAGGACCCTGTCACTGCAAATATGATCTCATGGTTTTCTTTGAGATCTGTGAGCTGGAGGCCACTGGAGAGTGAGTACAGGGCTGCATCCTAGTTTCACTCAGCAGTCATTTTGAGCCGTCCATTATATTAAATGTACAAGAAATTAATGAAGTAAAAAAGATTTATTTCAGCAGTGTAAATTATTATTGTTGGTTGCATTTTTTTCAGATACATCCCTGCAGTGGTTGACCACAGAGGCGGAATGCCTTGTCATGGCACATTCCTACTTCACCAGGTATGTCATTCACTTTGGAAGAAACAGGTATGAAATATGTAAATGTGCACATCTCTCTTTACACCTGTCGTGTTTGTCTTTTCTTCATGGCTATAGGGCCTCCAGAGGAGAATCACTGTCACCATCGTTCACGAATCAGGAGGTGACTTAGAGTGGAATGAAGTCAGAGAACTTGTTGTTGGTAAGTTTGGTTTTCAGAATCCAGGTCACACTGTATGTAAATAGGAAAATTAATTTGGTAAAAGTTTTTTTTTTTTCAAATCTGACTCTGAGGACATTATTAGGTTCACATTTAAGGCTTGGCATGATGAACATGCAGCATAATTCTAATCTGACATCTCTTTTGCCCCATCTTTGTAAACACTGCACCAGTGACACTACATATTGTCCAGTACGAGCCTTTCTTACACAGATATTTCTCCTTTTCCAGGACGTCTCCGCAACACTCCTGAATCTGATGAAACCATTGTAGACCCCAATATCCTGTCTCTCAACATCTTGTCTGCTGGGTATGTCAAGCCCATGCAAGACGACAGGTATGTACCACCATCAACATCAGTGCTGCAAAAGCAAGATATGTATTTTTTGATGAAGTACAACCCTGGGTCTGTACATGTCAGTTCATGCTGCTGTAGCATCTGAATTTGTTATCTTGAATAAAACATTAGGAATGATTAGTTGTCTTAGATCATTTATCTTGGGTTGTGGTTGCTTGGATAAATATACACTGCATTTATCGTAAACACTATTTTGCTGTGACAGCTCCTGGACTGAAACACATTGACAAGTGCATGCAAAGCGTGGCACCACTGAATTATTATTATTATAACAATTTGCAGCAAGTTTTTGTTGTGTTTTTATACTTCTATGTCTGCAGCACCAGCACTTGACGTGGATATAGTTTCTTCACACACAAAGGATCAAAGTAATCATGGACACATTATCAAATGTCCATGGAGGTCTAGACTGTCTTAGAAAACCTATGAATCTTGATGGCAATTAACTTGTCCCTGCTGGCTGTACGACCCTCCTAAATGTTAATCGGTGCTTTTGTTGTTTTGTTGTCATCACTACACCTTCATGGCATCATCATGTTGCATCTCGCTATGTTTATCACTTCATGTCTAACTAGATCCATCAGTCAACCATTATATTCACTACTGCTTAAGAACCATGGAACTAATCTTAACAACAAACATGCACTTACCAGTACAAGCAGACTTAACACTCTGGCATCTCACTGTAAAAAAATGCATGCCCTTATTAACTTCACCAATATGAGTCACTAACAAATAGCACAACATTTCATCATCACTTTGTAGTAGGTTAGAATGGATTTAATATAACAGCCATAGTTAATCATGCCCTGATTGTGTTCTTCATTATACTGCATGATGATAAATTGGTAGCTCAATTTATAGTTTAAAATAACAGGTAACAACCATCACAGCAGAACAGCAGCTTAATAATTAGTGTTGGACATAAGGTCATCATTTATAAATGTAATCTCAGTCCTGTACAGTCACCGTTCCCTAAAATGCATCATCTTTAATGTTGTTCTACAGTCAGCCAGTTGAGGGCAGTAGAGGTTTGTCAAAATTTGAGAATGTTGTGTTTAGTATATGGACCAGTCAGGATGTTCATTTAATTAATAAAAACTAAGTTAATCAGTGTGATTAACCCTATGTTTGTATTTCCACATCTGAAATCATTAAACACATAACACAACCTCAACATCACCTCAGCACAGTAATTCTTAAGTAGTAACGTGTTTTCCTTATTTCATAATGTACTGTATAAATATATATCTCTGTTTTTTGTGTTTATGTCCACTGATTAAAATGTTCACATTATCTTGTATATGTAGTTCATAATGTAGTTCATATTTTAAATACAATGTAATTATATGGCATTATTATTTTTGTGATCGTCTGACATTTGGCTCATTGCTTAATCCCTCTGCTTCACAAACCAAAACTCTTAACAGCTCCTTCTCCCAGACCTTGGCTGATCAGATTTTGATCCAAAGTGGCTAAAATTCCCCGTTCAGAACTGACCAGGGGCCCTGCTTGACCAGCCTGTCTTTAACCCCAGTACATTTCAGGCTCAGTGTTGTATCCCCACTGGCAAAGATTTGGATTAATGGTCTGAGCACTGGGGCAGGCGCTGGTCCAGTGTGGCCTTGGTTCAGTCTTGCAGAGACTAACATTAAAGTATATCTGGATGCTGATATTTTTCTCCCTTCAGTCCACTAACAGAATGTTGTTTTTTTGCTTTTGCAGACAGTTTCTTGATTCGGACATGCCTAGGTATATTATTTTGCCTCTCTTCTCATGTTTTTATGTTACATCCTTATCATGCTATCATCCCTACTTGGCTTCTGTTTTCCCCATCTCTCTGCCATTAATTGTCAGCAGTTCACCTCTTTGTTTCCCCCACCTTATGAGAGGTGAGAGATGTGGTTCTGCATGATGTCCGCGGGTCTCGTGCTGTGCTGGGTGTGTGTTTGAGCTGCAATCAGGCTGCCATTTAAGACAGACAGAGTCTGCATGGCTGGCTTTGCTTCCTGTGGACTGTCTTTGGCCGTGTCTTCGCTGGAGGTGTCGTGGAGCCAGTATCACTCTTTATTTTTCAACTTCAGCAGTTATTATGGAAGTACAAAAATACTGATTTTGCTTGAGTACAGTCATCCTTGTATTTGGATCAGAAACGTTGGCGTTTTAATTGCTGCCATATAAAAACATCCGAGTAGCACTATCACATATGCTCGATGATCTCACTAAAGAATAAATTCTGTGACATTTGATACAGTTAACTGTGACATGTCATTTTTGATTCAAGAAGACAAATTGTGCAAAAGCAGGAAATAGTATTTATTCACTGCACTGTGGTGTTACTTTTACATCATTTGAGAGGAAGGTGTGGAATGCACCTTCCATATCCACATTAAAGTCTCATTACTGAACTTGATTTTTATAGCCATTATAGAATTATGCAGCTCTTTTTGATAATTATTTATCTAGGAAGGGGAGCAGCCGAAAGGAGAAGAAGATTAATCTAGGAAGAAAACTCAACATTGGCACATCCGATACGCTCACAGCTTTTATGCATTTTTATTGTTGGAATTACAATCATACATGTTATTACTGATATTACTGACAGACAAGTTTAACCTAACAAATAGGTTCACAGTTTTAATGTTATGAAATTTCCTTCAGTATACAGTATGCAAGTGCAAGAACCAGTATTGAAGATATCGGTTAAACATGGAAATTGGCATTGAGGAAGCAAACATCATAATCAAATTGTGAAGCCAGTCACTCTTCACATCTCTACGTTTAATGAGCTACAGAGAGATTTATGTTTTCTGTTGTTTATGCACTGTATATGTCTGTAGTGAGTCACACAGGCATGATTTGAAGAGTTGCAGCTGTTTTAGATAGTGGTTGTCTGTCTGCTTGTATTACCTGAGAAAAAAATTACCATATGCAGTAATACAGAAAATTAAGAAAAATGTATATTGAGATTCATTGAGACTTATTCTGTATTTAAATAGCTGACAGGTGACTCATAATTGTCCTCTGGTAGCTGATCTGTATGTGCTTGTGGGTGAACTAAAAAAATTAAAGCAGTCATAGAATGTTGAGTGGAGTAATGAATGCACTATACTGTATGTATATGGCTGACCAGTAGAGGATGCTATTAACCTGTTATTACACTATAGTTACTCTAAAACAACAGCACAAAGATGGTAATCTAACAAAATCCTGCAAACATGTTTGACATTCTCCTTTTCCTGCTGTCCTCTTCAGTCTCATTATTCTCCCAGCGCTGGCTGTCAGTTTTCATGTTGTTAGTTTCCTCTAATCCTCAGAGACAGCGTGTACTTCCCATCAAAGCAACACAATATTAACAGGAACAGTAGTCATTCACTATTACTCAAGTGCTGTAATATGGACCACATCATTTACTGTACCCACTCTGGCACGATATTCAAATGCAGCTATTAAAATGTAATCCAGTGAACCATTACCTCACCGGTAGCACTTTGCTTGAAATTGCTGCAATGTTGTGAATATTTTTTAAATCTTTCTCGTACCACCGTGAAACGCTGCCAAACACCAAAAACAAATGATTCCTCACATGTCCTGCCAGAAACATGACTTCAGTCCTGGCTCCTGAGTTTTTAGGAGGTAGTAAAATGTAGAGGAGCACATGTAGATGTAGTGCAAAGAGGAAATTGTTTCCTTGTAGCAGAAACACTTTGGTGTGTATGTGCACACTGGAGATGTGTGAGTGTTATAATGCACTTTATAATGATTTTGAACCAGAAAGGGTGTCTTTAACTTTCACAGAGCAGCAGTGGTTTGTCTTTTGTTTTCTTCTGGTTGTCACTTTCCCACAAGGTCACTTTAGTCCAAGGCCAGTAGGTCCAACATCTGAACTTCATGAAGACTCCATGCCGCCTGTTTTTATGGTGAACAGAAACAGTTTTCTTTTACAATTCTTGCTTGGATTATCATTTTCAAATTTAAAGCTGAACCGGGCTGCTGGCCAGAAATATAACTGGTTTCAGTGTGTGAAATGGGAAAATCGTGTTCAGTAACGTATGGAGTAAATCAGAGGCAGAACATAAAGCAGTGTTGTTTTGCTTGAGGAATGGTCATGTGCTGTTATTCGACCTCAGAGCAGGACGGGCCAGTGGATCAAGTCTGTCAGCGCCATCCACACGATTGCTCAAGTGCTCTCTCAGGGCTGAGCTAGACTGTCCATGGCCATGTTTACACAACCCAGTGTTGAGATAACGGTGTGAAAACAAAGACAAACACCATCCCAGCCAAACAGCACACAACCCCAGCATACTTCTTGACTCTCACTTTTTTCCTTTTGCTGATTTGTTCTTTCTCACAGCATTTCCTTGGAATTTGACCATAGGTACTTCACTGCCCTGTCGCTCATTTCATCTGGCTGTGTCTCATCTACCTTTCTTTTTTCTGTCATCTTCACTTTCCTCTGACAGAGCATCACAGCAACATGTTGCATGCAAAATGATTTTGGTGTTATTTTCCTCATAGTGTAACTAAATGTTTAAAGCTGTGTAACATCGGTGTTTATTTCTATTTTTCATTATTCTAAGTCTTTCTATTCAATTCAAAATTTTATTATGTATCTTTCTGTACAGACTAGAGATTATTGTTTACATTATCTTCAGTTGTTGTTTTCATCTGTGTGGCTAGGTTCATAGCCTTTACCATGAATTTAATAGATATTTGGTAACACGTTACATTAAGGGGCACATACTTGGTCTAACTAAAGATTCAGTATGTAAGACTGAAGTCTGTGTTGTGCTGGGAACTGGGAGCATACCATTCTTTCTAGAAAATTACACCTTTAAGTCAGTGTACTGTGGCTTTAGATAACTTCAACAATACAGAACGAAACAGACTCCAATGCATACTTAACTGATGCACATAAGCAACCATAACTGGCTGCTAATTAGCACACACGCTAGTAGTACTCTTTCTTTAGTGATTTAGTCATTACAAAGCACCTTAAGAACTCAGACATCAGTTAACTACCAGGCAGTTTGTTCTGAGTACATTTTTATTCCACAATTTTCTGTGTAATTAAAGCTTAATCACCAATTAAATATTATTGGACGCTATTAATGTCAGTGCAAGATAGACCAGTTAATAATTTTGACCAATAAACGGTGCCAATAGGATGTTACCGCATGCTTGTCATTTGCAAAATCTATCTAAAAAAATATCAATTGCAGCTATAATCAGTTCAGTATTTGTGGGTACTTTGATGTTCAATTTTGGATTTATGCATTAATAACTGAGTTTAATGATCATTGAGAGCTTTATTAACCCTTTCACACATGGTGTCGACTACACTGGACAGGAACAAGATGACATTAAATGTAAAGCAATTACAAAATTAAGGCAAAAAGCAAAGCAAACACAATAAGACAGTGAGTATTTTTTACTTAAATTGAATTAAAATAATCAGGAAAAAGGAGCAACAGAAGAAACAAAAGGTACGAAATAGAAGAAAAATGGATAAAAGTGAACAAAATCAGAAGAAAAATAAACAAAATGAGAAGCAAAATCAACAAACCAATCAAGTAAATTGAGCAAATTAGATGAAAAAGAACAAAAATCAACCAAATAAGACTAAAAATAAACAAAATGAAAAAATCAATCAAGAAGCTGCAACAAAAGGAACAAATAAGAAGTAGTACAATGTCTAATAAATACTCAGTGTACTAATACAGTACATATGTGCTTAAGCAGCTATTTAATGATGAATGTTCAATTTTTTTAATTTGTATAGCAATTCAATTTTATTTGTATAACGCCAATCATAATCACTTATTATCTCTAGGCACTTCACAATTTGAGGCTGAGACCTCACGACTATACAGACAGACAGAATATGTGCGCCTTAAGAAAAAGTGTGCCCCTTAAGTTGGTGTTAAAGTAAAAGGACATTAACAGCACTTGTCTGTGATCACTGCTGAGTTACTTTTGTCGCTTCATGGCAGAACCTTCTACCGCTTTGAGGCTGCTTGGGACAGTTCAATGCACAACTCTCTGCTGTTAAACCGAGTCACGCCATGTGGGGAGAAGATCTACATGACTCTCTCAGCCTACCTGGAGGTACAGTGGCAGCATTTATGACAGGCCTTGACAAAACCCCACTGGCCTCAAGTAGCTCTTACAGTATCAGATGTGAGTGGTGGATCACTCTAGAGATGGGATGTCGTAAATCTGTTCTTTTATCAATTGTAGATGGAGAATTGCACTCAGCCTGCAGTCATAACCAAAGATATCTGCATGGTCTTTTACTCTCGAGACACCAAGCTATCAGCTTCACGATCTATCCGCAACCTTTTTGGCACAGGAAGTCTGAGAGCAGCAGATGGGTGAGTGTCGAGCCGCTTAGGTCTTAATAGGTTAGTTATATGGATGAGAGTGTCGGGACGTCTGATTGTTGCACCTAGGAGAACTTGGACATCTTGTTCCAAATCTATAGGAATCCTTATCATGTCTGAACTCCAAATTTGTGATAATAGGCAATAAATCATCTAAGACAAATGAGCAATGTAACTAGAGCACAGATTCAGAATATTCCGAGGGCCCAGGTCCACTTTTGTGGCCTATTAGATACCATCCTGATTGGTGAAGAATCCTTTAAAAAAAATCCTGCATCCAGACACAAATCTGGATCACCTCCATAATATGACCAATTCTATCTTGTTCCATTAACAATCAAACTTGAAAATGTATTAAAATTTATGTAGAACTGAATTGTGTTAGTAAGAAACTGTCTGACTAATGCATATCAAAGCAAATCTCTATCCTACATACAGTAAACAATTAGAAAGCACTCAAGGCAGCTCAGATTCTCTTTGTAATGGGATATGACAATCAAAACAAATGCTGAAGTTATACTAATAGTCAGTTTTAATGTTATTTTATTGTTAGTTCAATAAACACAAAAATAATATTTCTACAATGGCAGTTTTCAGACAAAAATATAACCTCCTTGACAGAGGTACAAAATGAACAGAATAATCAAAACGGAGACCAGTGAAATTAACAAAAAATAGCATTATAACTAGAGTTTGACTGACTGTGATTGGAAGATTACCATTGAAATTAATTACCATTGAATAGCAGAATTTTCAGTAATCTTTCAAAGTCTTGTTACACGTAGTAGCATCACCTGTCGTTCCAAAATTTGATGGAACAGTTTATTATTTGCCAATTTTTTTCTTTTTTAGTGGATTTAAACAAGCTGAATGAAAATTAACAAAAGAATAAAGAAAGTGAACAAAAATTAACAAAATGAACAAAAGAATCAAGAAACCTCACCTCTGTTCGCCACTTTTTGTTCATTATGTTATTATGTTCACCATTGATGCAGTGCTTACAACTGAAATTGTGGAACAGTCAAGCATCCTTAACCTTTTGTCCATATGGTGCAGGTACTATATGTAATTCCTGTGTTTATTTTGTTGATGTGAAACTATATTTTTTGTTTGCAGTAACCGTATAACTGGAGTTTACGAGGTCAGCCTATGTAACCTTGCAGATATTGGAAGCCCAGGTGAGCTACGCTACTATGCCGTTGTAGATTACCTTCTCCGATGTTTGCACCACATTTTTAATCCTGCACATGTCCCACCCAAGGTATGCAGAGGAGACGCAGGCGGGTGCTGGACACCTCAGTGGCCTACGTCCGAGGGGAAGAGAACCTGGCCGGATGGAGACCCCGCAGTGACAGCCTCATTCTGGACCACCAGTGGGAGCTGGAGAAACTCAGCCTCCTTCAAGATGTAAGAGGGGAAACAAAACAGCCAAAACAGATGTATCATGTATCAGTCTTATTTTACAGTTTGTGTTAAATCCTCTTACCAGCTTCAGTCTTGATCATCACTGCCAAATGTTCATTTTCAGAGTTTAAACTTTTTAAATACCACTTAATTTTCACAGTTCCACTCATATCTTGCACCCCCCCACCTTCTGCATCTTTTTTCATTTGTGTGCAAATCAAATAACTACGTACAAATGTGGATAAACCTGATGTAGAAAAGTGAAAACACTTCTCCAAGCTTTTGTGTCAGGTCTGACTAAATTGTGACAGTGTGTTAGTCATGACTTTAACCCCACTATTAATCTAAAAACACCTGAGATTGACCAAAGTACAGCATTCATGGTCTAATAATTATGGAATTTTTGCTCAACACCAACATTACTAAGCAATATTAGGTCAGAATAAGAAAAAGAGGCTATTCTGACATCGTAGCAATCGGTTTTTTGCCGCAACTTGGCCTGTCAAACCTGCAGCTCAAAGTCTTCTCTTCACAGTTGAAACTGAGACTTGCTTACGATGACTATTACTAAGCTGTGCCTGAAGCTGTCGTTCTGTGAGCCACCTATCACACAAGCTGTTCTCAGAAACTTGTTTTCTGATCTGTTGTGGCGTTGGATCTGCCAGACCTCTTTCTGTCTGAGTTTCCTCCAGTCTCTGAGTGCCTTTTGATGGTGAAGGAAACTGTCCTCACTGACACCTTGACTTTCCTGCAGTCTCTCTGAAAGAAAGACCGGTATTTTTAAGAGTTATTATGGGCTCTGCCTCTTCCATTGTAATTCTTCCATTCTCTTGCCATTTTACAACACAACGCTTTCTGCAGTACAATACTGTTCAAATACTGCTCACGAGGGCATGGTAGCACAGTGTGTTCCAACACTGTTTTCATTCAGACAGAGTGGATTTTAATTAATCAAGCAAACTTGCAATTGCACCAACTTTCAAGGCTTGATCAACCTTGACTGGTGCAGAACAGATGTAAGTTTTTAACCCATGTCTTGCTCCCTGAAAAAGGCATTTTTGTATGATTCCAAAATGTGCATTACTTTTTAAATTTTGTGTAAGCTTAATTTTTTTTTTAACCTCTGGCAGTTAAGTTCAGTACCTTTGTACCATTTCAAGCTATTCACTGGACTTGAGCTGCTTGAAAGTCAATTAAAAAAACAGGAAAAATGTGGGTGTTCTATAACTTTTGGCTGGTAGTTTAAATGATTAAACAATCAGCCTGCCAATCGACACCAATCTGTCCTCCAACTGAAGCAATCTCTTTGGTCGTATGTACTGCTCCTGAATTACGACTCAACAGAGTGTTTCTGAGAATTGCACTCCTGCCGGTGGCAGGAAATATTCCAGTGATTGACGCCTGTACTGTGGATTTCAACTTGGTACGAAAGTCAGTAATGTTTAAAACAAAATGTAATGGTGGCAGTGGTGACCAAGAGGCTAGAGAAGCAGGCCTGTGGCCATAGGGTCACTAGTTCAAATCGCCAGACCAGCATCACCGCTGTGGGCACTTGAGAAAGGCCCTTAACCACTCAGATGCTCCCCGGGTGCCGCACAGTGGCTGCCCACCGCTCCCACAGGGGATGGGTCAAATGCAGAGAAGAATTTCATGTACAGTATGTATAGGTTTTATGCATTTTACTGTGGTTCAGAAGTTTCCAATCACACAAAATGTTTGCTATAGACCGCACGCAGTGAAGTGGATGTGACTTCTCCCTCTGTTGGTTTTGTATTTTGATTGGTAAGGAAAATCAAACGTCATGACGTAACACGACGCCAAACGTCATGACAACACACTACGCCGTAGCGTTGACATTTGCGTGACCGCTAGAGGGCGCATAACTCAAAAACGTAACAGTAGATTGTAATTCAGTACACGAACATAGGACCACCTTGGTCGTATTTGGTTGGAGGACAGGTTCGTCAACACAGCTTACAATCTCACAGTTGTCAAGCTACTATGTCAGTTCTTTTCTTACCTGTAGTAGATGGTGAAGGAATCTGAAATGCAGGCTGTCTCTCCTGTGGTTAGATAGGTTACAGATGCTGGCGCTACTGCCATAGTAGTAGCTGTATTCAAGTGTGCGATTGAGGGCATGAGCTTGTGCACCTGACACCATTGTAGACTGCAACTTTAATAAGAATAAAGTAAAAACTATGTTCTCTACTGAAAGCATGATATAATTAATACTTTTATGCTATCAAAATTGTAGTTTTAATAGATTTAAATGGGAGCAATTTTCTCCACTTGAAGCTGATTATTTTTGTTAGAGATGAGTTTTGGCTAGAGTTTATTAAAAACATATTTTAGGACCTGATGGTAAATTTGAAATTCACACCTTAAGACATACACATTAGCAGAGCCAGAAATATCAAAGAATCACAAGCTTTACCTCTGGACTTGTGTGTTTACGTTTTTAAATGGAAACAAACTTGGAGTTACATGCCAGGCAGAGACATGAACCTCTGATTGAAGTCTTAGCAGGAGACATTGCCTGTATTCAGTGGCTGTGATGCATTTTGTTCATTGTCGCAGGTGGAGAAGACCAAACATTACCTCCTTTTGAGGGAGAAACTGGAGTCTACTCTGCTAATGGGTCAGGAGGCACTGCAGTCCTGTGTCACTGAGGAACTGTGTGAGTCTCCACAGCCCCATGAGGTGGATCAGGAAGCCACCTCCAGCTCTGAAATCACCACAGAAAGGCAGAGGGAGCTCGCTGCCAAGGTCGGACATTGTACCTTATTGCATATCAAATACAGCTTGTCGTATTCTTGATCATTTGAATTACATTAATATTTAGGTTAGGGTGTCAGCACTCATACATTATTATAAAAGCGCATTTGATTTTGTCTCCCATGAACTGAATTTTAGTATGTACATTTTTATGTTCTCTCTCTCTTTTACAGTGTTTGCGGCTGCTCATGCACTCATTCAACAGAGAATACAGCCATGTATGCATCAGCGCCAGTGAAAGCAAGGTAGACTTTAAACATTCTAACATGTATAAAAATGAAAAACAGAATGATTTCCTTTGTTTCGCGAACATCTGTGTTTGTATGTTGCAGATCTCAGAGATGTCTGTCACGACTTTACGAGACTCCACTTCAATCTCTGCTTTGAATACAATCACACCCTCCTCAACATGTCCTTCCCTGGTTGAGGGATGCTACAGTGCTGATCTCAGGTCAGATATGACAACTTTACCCCTATGGGAGTCTAATTTGTGGATCAGCCAACTTGTATTTATTGCAGAGTGTTGTCGAGATTAAATGTGCAGTTGTACAGTAACAGAACTCTAAAGCTCTTCTATTTATACCGCAGACCGCCTACGCCTCGCTCTCGTGCCATGAGCCCCATTCCCGACACGCCTCAGGACTCTGAGGAGAAGAGGGCCACCCCTGGACCTTCAGAAGCAAAGCCACGGAGTCGTAAATTTGTCCCTGATATCCAGGAGATAAGAGTCAGGTGCGTCCTTCAGTCCTTCTCCAAAGAATTGTCAGAACATTATTGTTGGTCTTAAAAGTTGTAATATCTCCGTTTGATTTTTGCAGTCCCATTGTATCAAAGAAGGGAAACTTGCATTTCTTGGAGCCACACACCAATGGATGGGTGAAGCGTTATGTGGTCGTGCGGCGGCCTTATGTCTACATTTACAACACAGAGAGAGATGGTGTGGAGCGGGCCATCCTCAACCTCTCCTCTGCACAGGTAGAATACAGTGAGGACCAGCAGGCAATGCTCAAGGTATGAGGTTTTCCAAACCTCCCTGCTCTTGCTCTCTTACTAATGACATTGTAAAATGTGTTATAATATGATTTGTTCTGGTCTTTCTACAGACCCCATACACATTTGCTGTGTGTACAGAACATCGTGGGATTCTGCTTCAAGCTGCTAATGACAAAGACATGCACGACTGGCTTTATGCCTTTAACCCTCTCCTCGCTGGAACAATTAGGTAAAACATTTTAAGTTACTCAGAAGAATGCATTTAGTAACCAACTATGTAATACTCTCCTGAAAATACAATAAATTGCTAACAAGTAAATAAATTGCTAATAAATAAAATGATGTTAACTAAAAATAGAATGAGTTACAAATAATATAATAGCATATTCTAATTTATGTTGGAATGGACCATATACTGTAGGAAATTTGTATTCATTTTGTTATAAGAAAATGTGCAAATGTACAACATTCACGATACAAATTAGTGACTAAAACACAAGAAGTGAAACTAATTTAATGTTTACAAACCTAACATCTTTTTGATAAATCTGAAATCCAAATGTATTTACATGTAGCTGTGAAGGAGCAGTGATGTACATTTTCATTTGCGTCTCTCAGGTCAAAGCTGTCAAGAAGAAGAGCAGGACAGATGAGGATGTGAAACCAGAGTGTGACAGAAAAACCAGAGACTAACATGTACATAGACCACCGTTCTTCTCCTTCTCCTTGTGCTGAGCGACGTCTCGTCCACCACAGCCACCAATGCCTATGTTTCCCGTGTCTGTTCTTAGTTTCTCACTAAAGCGCCCGTCGTTGTGTGTCAGGACTTTGCTGCGGTGTGTGAGTCTTGTAGTCTGAAGAACCTTTTCAAAAAAAAAGAAATTACTGTCACTGTACTGTAACAGGAACCTACTCACAGCTGGGGGAATGAAGAAAACAGACACAGTAGCAAACATTTTCTTATCTCAGATTCCATATGTATGTTAATGTACTGTAGTTGTTGTCAGTGACACATTGAGCCTTATACATTTATTCGGTAAAATGCAGTGACATTTATCTAAAGCTGCCATGTTGGTGAGGATCTCATTGCTACATTTGCATCAATAAATAGGCAAACATATGGATTCTTATCTTCTTTACTCTACAGCTATATCTACACTGTCTAAACTGGTTTGCATAAAACATACAGCTAGAAAATACACACTAAAAGAAAACATGACAGTTGAGTGTATCGCTTTAGAATATTTCTCTTTTCTCTCGGTCCATGGAGAATTCTGCCTCCTCTTCTTCAAGTGTATGTAAGAGCCTTTAGCAGCCTGGCAAAGGAATGGCATATCCTCATAGACTTCATGTTCTTGTGGCATTTTGATAAATCATTTACTGCATCTATTTGTTAGAGCAGAGAGGGTGTCTACAGCCACACGTTAAGAATTCACCATTAATCCTCCCAGTTTGGTCTCATTCTCTCAATGAATTCTCTTTATTTCAGAATGTGATATATTTAGATATTTAACAGCTTTATTATTTATTTCTGCATGTATTTATTTACAAAGACATCTATATTTCTAAAGTAGTAGTACAGTGCAATTTCTGCACATTGCACTTTTTAATAAGTTCCTTAACTGTTCTAATAGTACAACCTTGGCCCCATGTGCAATTTAAGCGATTTAATCACTTTCTAATTAGCATTGGCCAGTTTCTTTATGCTGATGATACTTGAATTTATTAAATTGTCCCCTTTAAGATTAGGATAGTCACACATGACCTTTGATCCAACTCACATCTATCTGACAAGACCCTATTAATATTAGGGTGGATGCACAATGCTACCTTGTTGAAAGACCTAAACTATAACCTATTGCTCACACCACTGAATAAGAAACTGGCTTTCTGAATGATATGTATACTGATTAAATGTAGTGCCTCTCTTTTTAATCATACTGTACAGTATGCCTCTGAACCAGTTGCTTTGAAACATCTCTCATGCTGCTATAAAACTGCTCTGGAAGTGTCTACAAATCCTAATCATCACGTTCCTGTATTTCATCTTCATCATCATCGGTTACATATTCAGACATGAAGGTTTTATTTATGGATGTGCATTTTAATATGGTGATATCAGCTGTCAGATAACGTGGAATTTCCATGACACAGAATATACTTCTTGTTTATTAATATGAAAAACACCCAACATATGAAGATTAAAGTGGTCAATAAGCAAATGTCTAAAAAACAATTTACTACAGCTAATTACTGATGGAACTCGACTGTGTATTGATATAAAACTGAATCATCCAAAATTGATAAGACAGTGACATGTCCCGTTGTTGCCTCAGGTCAGCCAGCCTCGAGAGCAAACTAGGACAGCAGTGACATTTCACTTCCTCATATGAAATGAAACCAGCACAGTACAACATATTCCAAAGTATTCTAAGGACATCTGATACAGTGATCCAGTGAATTCCCATATGTCCTGTATGTGCAACTGTTAGAAGTTGTGATTATTCAAAAACTCAAACATTTGCTTTTAGACTTCCTCATGAATTTTGGTGTTATGATCAAAGTTAGTCACAGACTTTCTTGGCAGATATACAGCATCATCTTTAAGAGTACACCTTGTTGTACCATGTCAAACACATTTCTGTCATTTCATCAAACACCACTACATGTGAGCCCCGCTCCAATTTGATCTTGATGTTCAAGTTGTTTGTCACACTTTCATTGGGCTTTTTAATGTGTGTCACATTTGAGTCAATTAAAGCTTTGTTGGTGCAGTCACAAAAATGTCGCACTGAATGTACATTAGCATTTGAAAATAATTCTGCTGGAGTGCTTGTGTTGACTTGTCTTTTCAGTTTCACACTCCGGTTTGTTACTGATTGTAGGGTAGGCTATTATTAGGGAACCATATAAAGCTTGTAGAACATAAAGTACTTGTAATAATCTGTCTGTTTCATTAAGGCATCGTATCTTGTACAGAGTAAAGCTGTAGGTTACCTTACAATCACATGTTCTCTCTAATTTCAATATCTACACCACGATGCTCTGACACATTGAACTTTTTCTAATTCTCCCCTTTAATTTTTTTGTGCTTTCACATATAATCTTTTTTCACACTATCAAGTTGCACCTGAACATTTCTGTTTTGTTTTTTCAGAATGATTTTGCATTGTATATAAACATGGTTGCTGTGAACAGTGTATTATAAAGTTGTACCCATTTTTGAAATCTTAAATGGGTGGTAGTTGAGTCACTGTCTCTGAGTGTTGGAGTTTTGCGTCAAATGTTTGTGTACACCAGACACATTGTCATATATTAAATAAACATGGAAATTATGCAACACAAAGTAAAGGTTTGTTTTTCTTTATAGTGCTTAAGGTTTGACATTTTGTAGCATACTCTACAAAATGTATCAGTAATAATTACAAATTTCCATATAATAATAGTAATAATAATAATAATTATTATTATTACATTATTATAGGGTTGCAGTTTTCAGTGGTGGAAGAAGTAGTCACTTAAATATTAATAACAAATTAAGTACTCTACAATACTTAAAAGCTCTGCATACAAACCCTTAAATAATAATTATTCACCGAAATGGTCCTTGCACTCAGACAGCAATAACCATTTCTACAAATACAAATCTAAATAATAATGTAATTAAAAACTAATGCACAATTCAATTTCTCTAAAAACAGTTTGAAAACTGCAAATCCATGAGGATGTTGCTCCTCGGGGAAATGAATGTAACATAAACTGTACTGTAGCACCTGCTCTAATGTGGTTGTAAGATGGGGTGTAATCACCATTTTTTTTTTCCAAATAAGCCCTGTAGGCAACTATAGTTTGGGTAATTATTGGAAACATTGGAGAAGTGATGTTGGACATAAAGTAGCAACTGCCTTTTCCAGGTGATATTCAGATAAGTCTATGCTACTGATGATGTTCATGTTTAATGCATATATTTTATTTTTAAGGAGGCCATTGTACTCATTATTGGAGAAAACATGTTCTTGTTTGAACGGGGCACATAATCAGAATAATATGGTCACTGACACATTATGCAGAGAAAATATGTGCTCATTTCTAACTTCAAAAGCAGGTCATTGCTTGAGAAATGTTCAATCAACACTTTAAAAAGTCAGCTGTCGACAATTTGGAACATCTTTGTTGTTGTAAAGTGCTTTATAAATAAAGTTTGATTGATTGATTGATTGATTGATTGATTGATTGATCCACTCAAGTTCCACATCATAGGAAATTGACCTCATTCAGGTCAAGTGGTCATTCACGGACAATTGTTAACTACATCAAGCCCATTGACTAAATTAAGCCCGGTGGTGCCATTGGGCCACAATGAATATATGGCTTATGTTGACCACAGTATGATTTTTCCCATACTGAATACTGTTTCACAAGCTGGTCTCTCACATGTGCAAATATGCTTCCATCAGTAGAATCACTTTTCCAACAAAGTTCTGTGAAAGTTCTTAATAGAAAACTGCTTTAATTTCACCTTTATAACGTACTTTTTAAATGCAATTTTCTGAGCTTCAAGCATTTTAAAAGTTAAATATGCAATTTTTACATAGAAGGTGTTGCATGGGCATGCAGCACCTGCCCTTCTCAAGCACAGGTCTCCATTAGAGGAGACTACAAGGAGTCACAGAGGTATGACATTTTCACACACTGTGCAATCTGTTAACAACATCCTCCTTAATCTTATGGAATTGCACTTTTCATACTAATTTCAGGGAAATTAAAATGTGCGTTATATTTTCAATACCTGGAGAAGGTTATGTGTTACTGTATGTCCCTTTCTTTCATGCAAAAAAGAAATAAATTGAATATGTAAGCCCTTTCTGACCCTCACATAAATGGTTACTGCTATCAGCATGTTGATATCGAGTCAGTTCTACATCATCACCCTCCTAACCACTACTACTAATATTTCAATAAATTACTGCATTCCATATTCATCACTCTTAGTGTCAATTTTCAAATGAAAGCCTATAACAGTGTTTTCCTCTTTTTGAAGGATGAACTTACTTTGTCTTAATATAATAATGAAGAAAATGACAAAACATATTAAAACAAACAACAAAATGAAGAAAATAATCCACAAAAATAACAAACACAAGTGCTGTTCACTGACGCTTGAACGGAAACTTCCTGTTGTTACCATAGCAACAGAGTCCGGGGTTGCCATGTTCGCTAACCGTCGTGTTAGGGGTTAGGGATGCTTAAAATACTGCTTTACTTATATTATCTTAGCGTTAGAAGTTTATCTAGTCCACTCAAATTAGTTTAAACTCTTCTTATTCTTAGGGCTGTCCGGGATTTTAAAAAAAAGTTTAGTTTTAGACAAAAAAAAATGATATTCCTGTTGCAACCTGAAAAAACTCATATTAGACTTTTTAATGAGTAAATGCGTTTTATTACAGATTTTTAAAACATTTAATTAACATACAATACGTAATAAATTCATTTACATTTTATTATGTTTGTTAATACTTCTCTTATTGCAGTAAGTTAACTTATCTGGCAACCGGGTAATGTGGAGTAGCAAGTCATTTTTACACAGTAGCTAGCTGGTTAATGGTTTACACACGCAGGGTATTAATAAACCAGGACAGCTTCACATCACTTGACAAGGTCAGACATAAAACCAAGGATTTGTGCCTTTCATTCCATGTGAAGACAGACACATTATGAGCAGTTTGAACGGTTAAAGGCTGATTAGGTTAAATATGATGCTACAGTAGCATGTAGCTAGCAGTACGATATAGCATTAGCTAAAGGATGTGACCGAGTATAGGCTCATTTATTAAACTCAATCATGACTCTGGTGATGGTGACTTTATCTGATACGTGACAGCTGGACTTCGTGCTGCAACTGAGACGGACAGTTTAATAAATCTGTGTACTTTGAGTCCATGGTTGAACGAGGCAGTTAACACTGTCACGTCTGGTGTTGACATGAGCCGAGTAGATTTAAAAAGACAGACACCGGTACAATTAAACTGTTATCCTCGTGTAATGAACATCTGGTACTTTGTTCTGCTAAGATAAACAGCAGACCTAATGGCAGTGACTGAAGGAAAATATCAAGCATTTTAAGTATGAATGGCTCTGTGTGGATTTACACCTGCTGTAACCCTACATGTGTTTCTGGTACTTACCAGACTGACATTGTAAATATGCGCATTATTAATTAAATGTTTTTTCTAGTCAAATAAAGGGCAAAATAAATTAAACGTCACATCTGTTCATTCTGAACCTGTCCTTGAATAACATGAAATAATTTCACTCATTTCATAAAATAATAAAAAGCTCAAAATACACTATTGAAGATGTATTCTTCATGAGGAGCTTCTTTATTGTCTGCATAACTTTGTGTCTCTTTTCCCCCACACCAGCCACACTTGCAGATATTTAGAAATGAGTCTGGACAGGTAGGAAGTTATGTGTTCATAAAATATAAAATTTAATTTGTGCCATTGTTACATTCATTGTGCAAAGTCTGTGTAACTGAACGTGAAAAAAAACAATTTGTCTGTGCTGATTCAACTTTGAGTTATACTAAAAAAAAAAAAAAACTTCTTTAACTTTCAGATTGACATGACAATATGACAAAACCTTATCTGCACTTCTGTCATCTAGTTGCACTTTCTGTTTTTTGTTTCACTGTGAGTCATCCTTGTCATTTGATTGTATCCTGAATATCTAAGTGTCTTCTTCTCATTTCATTAACCTACTTCCAAACCAATCTCTTTGCACTTTACCTGTTATTCAACACCCAGTAATGTTGACACAATCAAACAAATGCATGAACCTTAGTACAGTTTAATGTGGAAATGACAACAGGAAGCTGTTTTGTTTGGTGAGTAATCAGTATAGAAAATGTGTCAAAATCCTTTGAGGTTACTGAAGAGCAGTTGAATAGACAGACAAATGTTTGTCACATGTACAGTCACATATTCAGTTTGTACATCGAGATCACATTATATGATTTTACTTTTAATATAATGATGATTTGTATAGAATCTATATGGACTACAATGCCACTACTCCTTTGGAGTCAGAGGTGATCCAGGCTATCACAGAGGCTCTTCAAGAGGCCTGGGGAAACCCAAGTAGCACGTACATAGCAGGTGAGCATTTTTAAAAGTGGAAAATTTAATTCAAACTACTCTATGTTGTCATTTAATGTACTATATTAATTTAATATTCTTTACTGTTTGTGTGTTCAGAAACTGATTTCCCTTCATCTGATTTTTCATATCTGATTATTATATTTTGTTCAGGGAGACCCTTGAACCTCCAACTAATGCTGTGCTTCTGCATGCAGACATACATTTAGTCTGGATTCTTTTTATTTCTAGGTGGCAAAGCCAAGGCCATCATCAATCAGGCCAGAGAAAATGTGGCAAAAATGGTTGAAAGTAATGCAGAGGACATCATTTTCACCTCAGGTGGAACAGAGGTAATGCAGCTAAAGTTTTCTGCACTGACAGAAATACTTTCATAGAATCATCCAGAGGTTACAGCAGTTTCTTGTTCTTCCAGGCAAATAACATGGTGTTCCACACTGCTATAGAGCACTTCAGGAGAAGCTGTAGTGCTGCAGAACAAGGACAAGGACATGTGAATGGATGCACTGGCCTTCCTCATATTATCACCTCTAATGTGGAACATGACTCAGTCAAACTTGTAGTGGAGCATCTACAGAAAGAGGGCAAAGCAGGCAGGTTTTAAATACATGTTTCTAACAAAATACCTTATACCTTTTTCTTTCAGGATGCACTTAATGTAAACTTAAAGACCAACCGTTTTCCCACAGATGTGACATTTGTGCCTGTGTCGAAGGTGACAGCCCATGTGGAGGTGGAGGATATCATTGCTGCACTGCGTCCCAACACTTGTCTGATTTCCATCATGCTTGCCAACAATGAGACAGGAGTGATCATGGTAAGAGGAGGAGGCGTGTAATGCTGAAGGCTTCTACCTGCACCATAGTGTTTGTCAGTATTTAAATCAGATGCTTTGTACCTAGAAGAATTGCTGTAATACAGTATGCCTATTTTTTTCGCGTAATTTGATTGAACTAAGACTTTGGGGAGAAGTCTAAATGAATCTGTTTTACAAAGGTGTTCTTGACTATCAAAACATTCAATGTGTAGAATTTCTTGAATTTAGATAAGTCAATTTCTAAGCTCAGTTAATGATTGTCTTTGTTACTTACATCCATGATAACAACCAGTGCACTGATTTCCAGAGAACTAAGTTTTTCTGTGTACATGTTTATGCCCGTTCTTGAGTTCTTCTATGCTCGAGTTAGTGGAGTTGAGGAAGTAAGCCCCTATTGTGTAACATTCTTTTGACAGCCAGTAGGAGAAATCTCCCAAAGAGTGAAGTCTCTCAACAAGCAGCGTCAGCAGACCAAGATCTTAGTCCACACTGATGCCGCCCAGGCTCTGGGGAAGATTCAAGTCAGTGCCCGCAAACTAGGAGTGGATTACCTTACTATAGTAGGGCACAAGGTTGGGAAATGGTTGTGCAAAACATTGTAATATGGTATTATAGAAAGCCAATGATAATGGTAATGATGTGTATTGTCTTAAATTTCTAGTTCTATGCTCCTCGAATTGGTGCTTTGTATGTCAATGGCCCTGGAGTAAAAACACCTTTGTATCCGATGCTGTTTGGTGGAGGACAGGAGAGAAACTTCCGACCAGGGTAAAGCGCTCTACTGCCTCTTCCAGAGTCGCAATGACAGTCCTGCAAAACTCAAAGTGTTTATTTTCTTTCTCTGTCTTAATATTTCAGCACAGAAAATACACCGATGATAGCCGGTTTGGGAAAGGTATGTTTCCTTGGTAAGGGACTGAGGAACATTACTAGAATCTGGTGTAAAACTTTGCTATGTATTTTATGATTACCTCCCACTTTTCTAACTCTTACTCTACTATTAAAATACTATTACCAAGTTGTTAAGCAGTACCACATTTGTTCTCTTTTAAAGATTTCTGAACATTTCGTCTTAGGAACTCAGACTGAATCTTATTTGGGTCTGGAGCATTTTTCTTTCTAGTTTAGTATTTCAGTGGAAAAATTCTCTGAAATTCTTCCTTTCAGATCTAAACTTTATTTATTTCATTTTTGGCATGATGCTTTTACAAGTGATGCCTTAAATGTTTTCTGAAATGAATATTAGACAAATGTCCAGTTTAACTTAAGTTCGCACACTTAGAGCAGTACTCAGTGAAAAAGTGGTGGTTTGTGCTAAGCATGAATAAAAAGGTCAGTACTTCTTGATTGTGGTCATCCTTGTTTTCCTAAAATAATGTTGTTTTTGTCTGCATATAGAAATAACTCACTATCTCTGACTGAAGCTACCATGCTGTGAAATGCTTTGTTAAAAATCTAGCACTTAATCAGTAACTCAGAAAAAAAATCTGAAAATTACCCTATACTGTATAACCATTTTGTTACTTGAAGCATATTATAAGCAGCTAGATTTTGCCAAAGGGTCGTAAATTACGTCAAGCACGTCATGTGTCTTTACTTTTTCATTTAATGTTTACGTCAGGCTGCAGAGCTTGTGGCGTCCAATGTGTCAGAATATGAGAGTCATATGCGCAGTACCAAACTGTACTTGGAAGAACAACTGCAGGTAAGTCTAATTTGAGTCTTCATTCATTATTATACCAATATTCTTACAGGATATTAACAGCAGTTTGGGCTCGACTCTTGTTTTTTTCACAGTATCAGCAGTTAAACATGTTTTCCTTTTCAGGCCATCTTCAAAGACAAGCTCCACTTTAACAGCCACTACCCCGGCTCTGATATCCTTCCTAACACATGTAATGTGTCCATCCTGGGTCCAACATTACAAGGTGATGTCATGACTCTCCCGCCTCTGTCCGAGGTCTGTTTTGGCCTGCTACTCCAAACAGTGTCCTCTAACCCTACACCAAAGCTTGCGAGAGGCAGTTCATGACCTGTGCAGGGAGATTTGTAAACAACAAAGGCTGTGAATGATTAATATGTCTCTCCTGCTTTAGGCTGGAGGGTATTGTCCAACTGTAAGAGACTGCTGGCCAGTGTTGGTGCCGCCTGCCACTCAGACAGTGGAAACAGGTAAAAGATCCTGTCTTTCACCTGTTATTCCTTTGTTCACAAAGCATAATGATTGCAGCATACATAATTTCCCTGAATTATTTCCATCTGCCAGACCTTCACATATCCTTCTGAACTGTGGCGTCCCGTCTGAGGTGGCTGCTAACGCTTTAAGGTTGAGTGTGGGCAGAGGGACGACTAAAGCAGATGTGGATGCAGTTGTGGCCGACCTGAGGGACACTGTGAAACTGCTGGAAGAATTGGACTGATGGACTTAATATAAATGAGTACATACAATGCATCACCTGGGATATTTTTTTACATTATATGGAATATTTGAGGTGGGGGTGTTTGAGGTACTTACCGATAGTCAGTGCATCACCTACTGATAGCTATGTAACGTGATGTGTATTTTGCAGACTTAAAACAAGGCTTGCTTAAGATGATAGCAGTGAATCCTATATTTAGAATGCTTTCAACACTTCATGCTGTTTGCCCTCTCTAAGGAGGCACTAAGCTGAATTTCCTTGACAAAAACAGCAATTTCTGAAAAAGAATGTATACATTTGACAGTAATTCAAACTGTACAACTGCTGAAAGCAGCATACATGTAAGTCAAAATCAAAACTATATACAGTACATACGTAAACATCTGATTAAAGGCCCAGTATGTAATATTTATTGATCTCTAATGGTGAAGTTGCAGATTGTAACTGACTGAATACATTCCACTAACACATGGCCAAACTCCTTGTTAAAGCCAGTTGCTCTTTTAGGCCTTTTGGTTAATATGACAGCTCCACACTTGAGTTGAAAGAAATGTATATACATTTTAAGGAAATTCACTCTGACATTAGTTGAGTATAATGCACCTTAACATTAGATGCCACTCACCATGCAGTTGGAAAAATGATAAGAGGAGGTTTGTCTTGAATCACAGAACAAACATTGCAAGGAAACAGGCTCTGTAAATGTAAAAGGTAATAATTCCAGCTGAGAAGCCTGATATTATAATGGCAGAAACAGAGCATGTCTCTCACGGCTTGTGGTGTAGGATCTTTGTGGAAGCGCTGCAGCCGGGGGCCACTATTGAGGCCAGGTTCCACAGATACAGATAGCTTGTAAAACTTCTGACGATGCTGATAACTTAGTCAGTGTCTATCCTGAAGCAGTCTTCAAAGCCATCAGTGTTCAATGTGGTAAAATTTCTGTTTTTGTAAAGGGAGAGTGATGGCCTTGAAGAATGCTTCAGGGCTTCATTTCTACAGAGGTAAGAAGTGCTTTATCTCATTGTAATGTGGTACATATTTTGAATATTTCCTCTTAAACTATTATTTTTCGCAGACATCCACAGTCTTACATTGCTTACCTTCCCATGTCTTTCTCCAGTCTTGGGAAGTGCTGAACACCATCCACTGTAGGTCATACGTTGACTACAGATAAATATCTCACATAACCCAACTTCAGATAATGTGTAGTAACTGTTTATCTGATCATGTAAAATTAATGAAATATTTTTACTATAAATTAAAAAAGGGAAGTAATCAGATGTATGGGGTTATGAAGATTAATTTACTCAGCTCCCATTACATTATGTAGGCAGCATATCAACTCGTTCTTACAACATCAAGTCAAATATTTACAGGCTCTTAATATTTTTGACTAGTCAGCTGGCAGATGGAGTTTTCATGCTTACCTACTGATCAGCTGATTAGTCATTGTGGTTAAGTTTTAAAATAATACCTCTGCTATAACTGAGGCTCATTGTAATCCAGCATTGCCTTGGCCCTCACTTCTCCCATTACTTAAGTTTCCGTGCTGCTTCAGCTCTCATCTCCAGTGAAGCGTGGGAGCGTGTGCCAGCATATGGTCACTGCCACACAAAGGCGAGCAGGAGGCCACGAGTGCTGTGCCTCCACCCGTCTTTCATTACCTTTCTATCTCGCTGGCTCTGACCCCTCCTTTCTCCCCAACAGCCATGCTGGCCAGCTGGCGGCCGCTCAGGTGTCGCTTTTCCTTGGCTTGGGGAGGAGGAGGCAATGAGTGCATGAGTTTTTGTTATTATATGAGAGATTGTCAAAGAGTGATGGTAACCTGCAGGGATCTAAAGAGCTCCAGGGAGCCCTTACTGTGTGCCATAGCTGACTTGTAGTTGCCGGGGATGGTGCTTCATCGGGCTATCCAGGCAGCTCGAGCAGGTGATGTTTCAACCCTGAAGAAGCTGGCATCTTCTGGTCACCTTTCATCACCCATCTGCGATATTCAAGGTGCTGGGCCGGTGCATCACGCAGCCAGGTGCGGGCAGCTGGATTGCCTGCAATACCTGGTGGGTGAGCTGGGTCTGGCAGCTGATGCTCGAGCTTTGAACCGGGCCACACCAGCACATGATGCAGCAGCAACTGGTCACATCCAGGAGCTGCAATGGCTAGTTAACCAAGGAGGTTGCAAACCTGAGGTAAGTTTATCTCCTGTGAACAATCTAGGTGGAGAGAAACCTACCCTGAGAGCTCAAATGCCTTGGAAACATGCCACATGTCCAGCTTTTCTAATTTCAGCTGTGCGTGGCTTTAAATTTAGGCTTTAGATGGACATCTAACTGATCCCAGAGTGCAATTACATCACTGCAGTTGTAAATGGTGCTGTGCATTACCTTTTCAGATGTATTACCAACACATTACATCATATAGTATTGACTTACTTAGTATCCATTAGTAATATGTAGCAACTGTAATTATGTCCAGATGCTACAGGAGTGCTTCCACTGAAAGTAGCTATGAAAGTCTCCTTTTTCCTTAAACTTGAGATTACATTAGTAAAACACTGCCTACTAATTCTGCCTCTTGATGGAATATAAATGTTCTCTATTCTCAGAATACTGAATAAATGAGTAACTATTCAGTTTCTCAATACAGTATAAGATATATGTGATTATTATTTCTTATTATTTTGGAAGTGTATCATTATTTTGAGATACTGTACTAACTAAGTGTTTGGACTTAAATTATCTTTTTATCACAGAGATAGGGAAGAGCTTCCATTCCATATGTCCTGTGTTCAGATTATGTTGTACACTTTACGTTCACCTTGTGTACATCTAAATCCTACTTGTGACTGAGTGCAGGATAAAGATGCTGGTGGTGCCACTGCACTTCACCTTGCCGCTCGGTTTGGTTGTGTGGATGTCATCAAGTGGTTGTTATCTGTTGGAGGAGTCGCTGATGCGGAGACAAACTGTGGGGCTGTACCTGCTCACTACGCTGCAGCCAATGGGGACCTTACCTGTTTAAAACTACTTGTTCAGCAGGCACCCAGGTGAGTTCACAGCTCTCACTTTCAATGGAGCCAGTCCTAAGAACATGTAAATATCAATGATTTTTTTTTTACACTGAGACCTACTGACATCAGTTAGATTCATATGTTACTGGGACATGACTGGAAGCTTAGGAGCAATCTGCCACCTGCACTAGTAGACATTTTCAGCTTTACTCATTAAGATTCCTCAGGTTACAATAAGGTAATTGATGAAAAACTTTTCAGAGAATTCAAAATAAACAGAACTTTAACTGTACAGACTGTCAACCAATCAAACATCTCATAGACAAATAGTTAAAAATGCCACATTTTATTTTGAAAGGACAGTATTTCGCTGTGGCGACCCCTGAGGGGAGCAGAAGGAAAGGAGAAGAAGAAGAATATTGCACATATGTATTATACCTTTGAATAAAAAAAGTTTAAACAATAATAGCATAAGAAAGTATTAAGTAAGTATAAGTAGGTAAGTATAAGTAAGTATAATCTTCACTCTCTACCCAGCTTGGTTTCATCTGTTACTATTAACACCTTGTTTGTGATACCACATAAAAATCATAACGGCACCATATTTTATAAAACATCACATATGAAACACTGTGAAACATCCCTTTGAAACAGCAGCTTCAACAGTGTCTTGGAGGACCTAATAATGTCCACCTCCTTGCTGTACATGCAGAAGATATTCTGTAAGTACATTTCACAGCTTAAACTCCACCCCAGTATCCACCTCTAGGCTCTGAGTCAAACCTTCCCCTAGAAAGTGGTCTATGTCATCAATCTTCACACTTTCTGAATCTTTAGTGAGAAGGTCAGAGTACGAACACTCACCTTTGTTGTTACCTTTTCTCCATAATTACAAAATTCCCAGTTTTAGTCTACCTTTGTCCAAAGGTTGGATAGAATACATGTTGGGTATTTTAAACCCAAGACAGTGTTACTTAGGGATGGAGCAGACACAGTAGGTGTAGCACTTCATTTCCATGTTACAGGAGAATATGACACATGGCTGTCACATGTGACCACCAGTCACCTGTGAATAATACATGAAAAAGACTATAGATCACATGTCAGCCCTGTGGCAGCTGAACCACTGTATTACATCATCATATAGTAAATTTAGCCATGTTGTGTAACATACTGGTGGCTTGTCAGCAACCAAGACTTCGTTTTTAAGAAATGTACATTTTTAAATCTCTGACTTTTGAAGATAGCTACATCATCATCATCATCATCATACACTTTAAAATATCAATTAAAAATAAGGCATATAATTTTCATAATACACATTTAACATAATGCCATCTAACAATACAGAGATGGATTCTGGTTGCATAATTAACTCCTCGAGTCTGGACTTAGTTGTTAATAACTGTGCAGCCTCATTACATTCAGCACTTGATACTGTTGCTCCCCTGAAGAAAACATTAGTGACACAGAGGATGAGAGCGCCCTGGTTTACACCTCAACTTAGGATGTTAAAACAGGAACTACGAAGATCAGAGAGACAATGGCGCGCTACTGA
>JAQQAE010000169.1:0-40137 GCA_029823295.1 Pseudamia nigra | reverse complement strand
GCCTTTAGCTTTGATTACGGCACACATTTGCTGTGGCATTGATTCAATAAGCTTCTGTAATGTCTCAACATTTATTTACGCCCAGAGTTGCATTCATTTTTTGCCAACATCTTGAATTGATGATGGGAGAGTCGGACACTGTGCAAAGTCTTCAACAGCACATGAAAAGAAATGCTTAGTTAAATCCGGGTGGTGACTTTTTTTTTTTAGCCAGGCAGTTTAGTTATTGATCTTAACAGGTGACACTATTACTCATTTGTGATATTTTCTTTAAAATGTTTGCACATGTCAGCTCTATAAATTAACATTTACAGTACAATGTCTTGAGGGCTGCAGGAGGCGTGGGTCTGATGAGTGCATTCTAGTTTAATAATCAACAACTAATCACTGAATTCTTGCAGTTGTACTTATCCTTTAATGTTTCTCGTGTGTCTTGTTTTTTGCCCTGCATCTCTTTTAAAATCTTGATGTGTATTTTATAAGAAAGACTCAGTAATCTTTCAGTAAGTGGCTGGTGTGGTATGTCTTCCTCTCTGTGGTTTTCCCACAGGGTCTGTCCATCTCAGCCGCCCTTCCCACCCCAGCTGTCTGCCTGTCTCATCCTCTCTGCATTCTCTGACTCACTGGGGGCAACATCTGGACTGTGCTAAATGTCTCCACTGTGTGTAATATATGCGTGTGCGGTGATGATGCTGTACTCTCTTAACACATACTGGAGTTCCGCTTTGTAGTTGTGCACAGTAAACCAGTGCAGAAAGGTCAGGGTGTCCTCGGCGAGCATGCCCGTGGGCTCAGCTGACATGTGAAGTTAGCATTCACTCATTGTCAGTCTGTGACCTTGGGGACTGACTGATGCAAACGCCAGCTGAAATTAGCCATTTCCGCCATTGAAGTGGTGATGGGGCCAGTAATGACAAAGAAGATGAGGAGGTAGAAGCATCAGCGGGCTTCTACTGGGAGAGGACAGGATGAGAGGGTAGAGGAGGGACAAAGAGGATGGATGAGGAGAATGCAAGAGGAAGTGTTTATTTTTTTGTATTTAGATTATAAAAGACAAAGTTAGTGCTTAGATTGATGGATGAGGAGCTGGAGCAGAAGAGACGCTAAAGACAAGTGTGAAAATTGTAGGAAAAAGCAAGAAAGTCTGCAACAAGTCTGAGCGAGAGATTTGATATTGTATGTGGATCTGAACAGAGTACAAAGTGTAGAGAGGAGGTTGAGGAGAAAATTAGAGGGAAGAGAAAACCTGCATGGGGCAGGCTGGAAGAAGGACGCAGAGTTGTAAACAGCAGTGGTGGAAAGGCAGCGAGGAGGAGAGTGCAGAGCTGCTGCCTGCCACATGATAGAAAGCTGGAAAGTGTGAATGAATGTGCCATGGGACGGAGAGGAAACTGCACTCTGAGTAAAGAAGAATCTCATAGAAGAATGTCACCACAGAACAATGAGGGCTTCAAGTAAGTTTGCAGTTCTTTGGTTTTCCCTTAAACGTACACTGCTGAGCTGGTTGAAACCTCCTTGGCTGTATGTCTCGGTCTTCTCCGTCTATTTTCAGAATGTCACAAAGTATTTTCAGCCTTGTATTGCTTCATATGTGATTTAGAGAGAGGAGTTATGCTGAGAATGTTGGAAGAGGGATGTAATTGCTGGATTGTGGTGAAAGGATCATTTCCTCTGACCATTCTCATCTCTGATGGTGAAGACAGAGGTTTTTTATTATGCTGCTGAACTTTGTCCCCCATGTTTCTTCTCTTTCTTTGCTATTTACTGCCAGCGCTTTGAAATGACTCAATGAGATAAGTGAGTGTGAATGAGTCGGAGTTTGAGAGACATATGAAATAAAAGGCAGTGGCCGTGGAACGGAGAATGAAGCAAGAACAAATAATGGTTTGGATGAGAGTGACTTTGACAGAATGATGGGAGTTTGTGTTGCTGTCTTCCCCTAAATCCCTCCTTTATTATCAATATTTGTAATTAACATGACATTTTCAGTTTTTCACATGTGCATACTCTATATTCTAATGTGTTGGAATGCATGTATATGAAAGCCTGGGTGTTTGCTTTAGATTCTGAACACACTTTATCTTGTGTAAATGTATGTTCAGTGTAGATTAAAATCTTCTTGTCAGCACTATACTCTCCAGAGCAGCTCAATCTGTGTCTGCTCATAAAGTATACACACTCATGCACACACACACACCCACACACGCACACACACAGGTAGCGGTGTGAGCAATACATATGCTTGCGGAAAATGGCAGTAAAACATACGGCTGTAAAATGTCTAGCGGTGCTGGCGGCAGCACCTAATGGGGTGTGGTGCCATGTGTAACGCCTGTTAAATTAATGCATTAACTGATGAAATGTGACTGAGTCGATACTATCACGTGAAATATATAGTTATAGCCTGCGCTTTTTATTAATTTTTTTTATTTTCCAAGATAATGCACATCCTTTGCTGGCTCTCTCGGCAGTTTTTCCAATCTCACCATTCCAGCGAATTCCCAGATGAAAATTTTCTTAACAATGTTCCTCCCCCATATGCTAAAAATGTCAGGCTGGAAAACAAACACATGCAGCCACATTTCTCTGTTTCTGTCTTGTATTTTACTCTTAATTTATCCCTTATACATTAAATAGAGCAAATAAGAGGTGGAAAATTCACCAGGAAACAGTACTCAAGTAAAAGTACAGAACTGTTGTTTTATAATTCTAATGACTCAAGTACTGAGAAGTTTCATGATGTGGAAATTATTTCCTCATAATATATTGAGTTCATACATGTATTTTGATCATTTTTGTTTATTTTGATCCTTATTTTGTTGATTTTGCTTGAGTTTAGTTGGTTCTGAAACTTACATTATTTTTGTTACTGTTAATTTTTGTTAATTTACTTAATTATCCTGATAATTTTGTTTTTGTTTCAGTAACATTTTTTTTGTTCATTTACTTGATTATTTTCTTTGCCTTTGCTTATTATAGCCATTTGTGCTTCTTATATTTAATATTTTATAATTTACTTGACTATTTTGTAAAGTTCTGCTTATTTTGTTTTTTAGTTAATTCTTTTTTTTAACTTATTTTGTTCCTTGAATATGTGGCTCCTACTCATTGAGCTGAAGCCAAATGTAACTAAGTAACAGTAAAAAGTGTCCTGTTAAACTACCACTCTCAGAAGTACTTTTTTATAATACTACTAACTACTCAAATTGATATAAATGATATAAATAACTTTCCACTTCTGGTAAAATCTTATGACTTTTAATCTTGCCTATTTTCATCTGAATATAACTCATGGCTTAACACGCTATTGCTTTTTTTCAGAGATTGAGGCGAAAGAGGCCTGTGATTGGCTGAGAGCAGCGGGATTTCCACAATACGCCCAGCTCTATGAAGGTAACACACAAGACTTCCAGCTGCTACAGTTGACACAAAGGTCCTTTAAATCCATATATTTACTTTTATTCTCTCAGTCTTTGTTGTTCTCTTGCTTTTTCCATTATCTCCATTTCTCCCTTTCTCTCCCTCTCTCCGTCATCGCTTCATCTTTGCATCCTCATCTTCTGGGCTGCTCCGTTCTATTTCCAGGCTCCAGTTCCTGTCCAGAAGGAGGGGTCATGGGAAAGGCCTTGTTATCACTGCTGGGACTCTCACAGCCGCTCTTTCTCTGTTCCCTCTTCCACCTTCTTCTGTTCTGTCCCTCAACTCAACCACTATTCATGTCATCATCCATCTGTTAGAATCAGCATTTTCCTGCTTCTTCTTTCTCCCTTCCAACCTTTTCTACAAGCGTATTGTTCATGCGACGACCACTCGGTCTCTTACAAGCAAACGGGAAACAACCCCAGCAATCTAAGCAGTAGCTCTTTAAATCCAGCAATCCTTGTTTAGAAGCACACACATACACACACCCTGCACATCTCCAAGAACTGCCGTGAGCTCCACTAATGTCGGGTTGCGGATGTTGGCATCTGTGACTCTGCGGTTGGACATGATGCTTGCATTCAGCCACCCCACACACACACACAGAATCACCAAAATAAAAGACTTGAGTCATTTTGGCATTGGCGCTGTGTGAAGTTATTTTGGGGACGTTTGGTGGTGTGTGTAGTGTAAACTTTAAGAGCAGATGACAGGTGTTAACACACTAGTGGCAGCAGTTGTGGCATTCTTCACAGAGTCTTTCGCTGCTGTCCCCTGTCAATCATTAACAGCCGTCTCTCTCTTTTCTCCTTTGTTCTCTCTGCCTTCATGGTATAGATGCCCTGTTTCCAATTGATATTTCCTCAGTGAAAAGGGACCATGACTTTTTGGAGCGGGACCTGGTGGAGCCTCTGTGCCGGTAAAGACAATGACACATCAACAACTCTTTCTCTGCCTTCACCCCAAGTTCTGCCCCCTCTGTTCCCAGGTACAGGATCTAACTTTGTAAAAGAACTAGGCCCGTATCCATAAAGGTTCCTAATGCAAAGAGCTGAAGAAAGTCTTAGAATCATGGGCATGGTGTCTTGATTTCCACTTAAAGATGAGAGTAGATCCTAGTAAAGATAAAAGTGATTCTTCAAATCAGTCAATCAAATTTATTTATCAGCACATCCAAAAACAACATAAGTCTAACAAAGTGTTTTCAAGATGAAATATAATGGTAAAATAATCTAATAAAAACGCCATAAAATGTGGAAGACCATACAAGCAAATAACAGAACATAAGTAACAATGTCAAAACTCACTCTGGTTTGAAAGCTAGGGACTATATATACCGGTAGGTATTTATACAGGTTTTAAAGGTTTCTCCTAAGGTGAACAACTGTTAGGAGTAGTGAGGAGGAATTTAAGAGGCTTGAGAGATTCTGAAACAGAGGAGAAACAAAGAGGATGAGTGATTACACTTAATGAAAACTAATGAAAAATAATTGATTTCGCCAACTGAAATTTGAAAAGCAATATGGAGCATTCATAAATGTAACTGCATCACTGCTGTAATTTTTTCATCCTGCTTTTTCAGATTCTATAAATCAAGGCTTTAACTGAAACGCTTCTGCACTTGTAAAACTACAAACTAAACTGCAGCTATCCTCCAAACTCACACACTCAATGGAGAAGATTAAAGAAGATTTCAAAATGTCAACAATACTGTCAAATTGTTTTCGAACATTGTATTGCTAAATTTAAAGTGTGGTTTATTAGGGATTCAGCTGAAGCATCAAATAGTTGTGTTGTCTCTGATTAGTCCTGCTGATTCAGTGTTCATTCTCTCCACATTTTTTTTGGATGGGTGTGATCGACCATTCACAGCTTTCCAAATAGTGTGTCATACTGTACGTGGGAATGAGTCGACTCCACCTCCTCACTGAGATAAAAGTTTTAGTCCAGTCCTTGCTCAGTCGCTCTAAGACCTCTCTTAAATCAATCCAGAGGCAACTCCTTGCTAGAAGTTTTTATCCTAAGTTCCGAGCTCTCAGAGGATTGTGCAAACGTTTAAAGATCTGAGGCCAGGATTACAGTCAACAGCACACATCCTGTTTTGAATTATTTAATCATTTACACATATGATACTTAATGCTCAATTTAAAAGATACTTTTACAAGCCAAAGTCACAATTTTTCACAAAAAAAAATGAAATAGTTTCATGTCAAATGACTCAGTGGACTGCTTCACCATTACCAAAAACTACTACTTTGAGAAATTTCTTCTTGTTCTTTGAGAATAAGAGACTGAAAGATGTGAAAATGATTAGAGACTCATCAGCAGCCATGAACAGACTGCAAAAGACAAATAAAGTTTCAATGGCACATGACTTTCAGGTTAAATTCTTTATCATTATATATTTTATGGTCTGATACTACAACTTCTTGACTTGTAATATGTGTAAATGATGGAATAACTCAGTTGGCAACCAAAAAAATTTTGTTGCATTGCCACCGTGGTGCACTTTTTCTCCTGAAGTTATGTCCCGCTGGGCGAAACTCTGGTCCCTGTGGCCACATGCTAACTGGTAATCATCAGACGCCTGACCCTGGTCCTTAATGAACTCTCCATCCCTGTCTAGTGTTCAGACACCCCTGCTTTGATCTGGTCACCTCCCCTCCCCTCTGCCACGCTCTGATCTATCATTCAAAGCGCTGGGACCCTCAGGGGGCTAAACAGGGAGGCTGAGGGTAATTGGGAAGGACTGGTGGGATACCAGTTTAGACTGCCAGATGGCTTTGACGGTTGCACAACGCTGCTATGATCTCTCAGTTTCACAATTCTCCGCCTATTGAAGTTTGAGCATCTTGCAGCAGCATACTTACCATCGTACTGTACGATCCTCCCTTTTATCTGCTGCCTCTCAAGCTCTACAGGAGAGGAGGGTGTGGCAGTTACAGTGTTAGTGATTTCTGACAGCTGCAATATAAGAGATGACCCATCAGCCCCCAGGTGAACTAATTCACAGAAACACGCAGAAAAAAAACGCAACTTCTGTTTTATGACGATACGTCCTGTGTAAGAAATGCCAGAAAATTAAAATTTTTCAAATCCTTGCGTTTCTTCTCTAGTTTTCTTCTCTATTTTTCTTCTCTAGTTTTCTGTTTGACATACAATAACATAGGGGATTGAAATTCTCTTGATTTGTTGGCATCCTTTTTTCTGAAGTTGTAAGTTAATTTAGTACAGCAAATATATTGAAATTTATTGATATATTTCACCATTGGTCGACCATACAATGATGCAGGAACCAGTGGCTTAAGCAAGGTGAATGTGTACTGTAATGTTAATAGCCACTATTAAGATAGTGTTTATCATTACACAAGTTGTTTTGTGTGAATGAAAAAAGGCACAATTAGATATGCAAAAACAATGTATACTGGAATCCCGATGACTGTTTATGAAACAAAATGGCTAAAAGGTACAACTATAATTTAAAAAAATAACTAAAGCAAGACATGGTGTCACTAAATGTAAGATGAGTAATGTGATGGAATACATTTCTTCATCTGTAAACACGTCTGTCCAGTTTCCCACCTCGACTTTCCTCAGGAGTGATATTTCTTAGGCTTACTCTCTCTTACTGCTTTAACCCTTTCACTTATGAATTATTGAAAAACTGGGATTATGACTTTTTTTTTGCCTTAAGGTACTTCCACACAATCTTTGATATAATGTCACTTATTTTAAGCAAGGTCATGGTTGAAAATGGTTAAATTATGCACATCAGGGCATATCAGTTCAGTGAAATACAGTCATAGTTATGCTTTAGTTACTAGCTGATTATATACTACATCATTTGAACATTTGGGTTTTTGTTCGTTTTTTAAATGTTTTTTCCTCGACTCTTTGTTTTATTTTAGTTCAACTTTTTTCTTTTGCATCGACAGTATTTTGGTTCATTTACTTGATTGCTTTGCTTATTTTGTTCATTTTTCTTCTTATTCTGTTCTTTGTTCTCTTTGCATCTAAGTTGGTTCTTTTAATTGATTGTTTTGTTCATTTTTCATCTGATTTTGTTCACCTTTATTCATTTTTCTTACCGGTACTATTTTGTACAATTTTGCTTCTTATGTTACTTCTTTTTCCTGGTTTTCTTGTTCATTTTAAGTCAAAATACACACTGTCTTATTGCATTATGCTTTGCTTTTTGTCTTATTTTTTTATTTACCATACATTTAATGTCATTCCTGTCTGTAGGGCAGTATGCTGTAGACCATGCGTAAAAGGGTTAATTGAAAGACCACCAGCAGCAATAATTGCTTACAGTACTTCACTGTATAAAGATTTTAACATGTAGGTTTCTGTAATTAGATTTATTTGCTCCTTCAAGCAGGAAGAACGGTTTGTATTGTGCTGCAGCAGAAACACAGGGCGTGGGAGCTCTCAACGTCTGCCTCTGTATATTTTCTAACTTGAATGTTTACCTCCAGAGAGCGGACAGTTGACATGACAGCTTTCTGCTTCCTATTTTTCTAGTTTATATGTAGTAACAAGCAAGCCCATCTCTGTCAGTTTGTATGAAAACTCGGAGAAAGTAAACAATGTGAACAAAGGAGGATTTCCCACCGTGCGATTAGAGGCTGAAATCTTTCAAATGACAGAGGTCACGAGCCCTGAAACATGTTTTTTTACGGTCCCATCTTGAAAGGCTCCCACTCAGACGCACCCTCCCAAGCAGCCACTGTTCACATCCACTGAGCAGCCCCAGGGCGCAGTCAGATGGAGGGTTTTTTGGTCAGGAGCAGTCACCACCAGTGCTCACGGGCTAAGACGAGGGATGGGGGATGTGTGCCAGACGAAGGGAGGAGGGGAGGAGCCAGCTGGGTTTCAGTCAAGATTTGCTCCTTGGGGTGAGGATCCGTCTCAGTGGAATGATGCTGGAGCAAAGGGTGGGAGGGAAATGGGGAGCAAAAGGCGAGGGAGGCAGGAGAAAGGCAGCATGGGCGAGCGGGAGAGACAGTGTGTAATGAGAAGGATGAAGCCAATGAAGAAGATCAAAGAGGAGAGAGAAGAGACACGTCTACAAGTGAGTGATCAGGCACAGCAGGAAACGGAGAAGGTGGCGGTGAGGAGTGAAAGATAATATGGTGAAAGTCAAAAGTGTTACTGTTAGAGAAGCAAATGGAACAAGACAGACAATACCCAGTCCACCAGCTTCACTATGTTTGACTGAGTGTGTATGTGTGTATGTTGCAGACGACTTAATACTCTGAACAAGTGTGCCTCCATGAAACTGGATGTCAGCCACGCCAAGAAAAAAGTAAGACATCATTTTTTTATCACAAACTTGACCATCTCTGTTGTCTTTAGTGCAGCATGTTGTCCTGATGATGCACCACAAAAGGGTTTGATGATGAGGATGTGGTTATAGTCACACATATCGTCAGCAAAACAGGTAAAATGAATTGATATGGCTAAAATGAACAGCTGGGATATGGTTCAAATGAGTTTTAAAAGCATTGGAATTATGCAGATTGGGCAGGTCTGCATGATCACCAGAGGACATAAATAATTTCTTCACTAATTTGCATCTGATTTATAATTGCAATATCAGCCTGTGCAGTTATATAATCACAATATAGAAATATAGCATATAATGAGTTGAGCAGCCAGCACTATCCATCAGGTCCCTCTACTCTTCTGCATAAATGCAGGGGCTAATGTTTTAACAGATTTGTCCAGGAAATTTGTCTGTCAGCTTCTAAGATGTACAGGAATGTTTTCAGCTTCTTTCTTGTCACAGAGCATTAAGATGACCAAAAGAGGTTTTTCCATTTCTACCTGTGGTGTCAAATGTCAAATTATGGAGCAGGCTGAGTGAGCATTTAATACAATGTCCAAACAGTGTAGAGGTTCAAAAGAAATATAAAGAAATCATTTTCACAGGATTTAGAGGGGTGTTAACCAAGGTGGGTATGGCTTGATGAAGGTATACTGTATATTGTTCGTGTACATTGTTTCGTGTGTGTATATGTGTTGCATAAGGATGACACTGGTGGATGATTTGAGGTAATTGCTGTGCAGCATTAAGGGGGTAGGATAAAATAAGTGTAAACTTCATTCTTACTTCTTTTTGAACATGTGAATATTTGGCAAATGTGTTTGGTTTTTCTGCAAGGTTATTTATTTATTTTTATATAGTATACTGTATATTTTTGTGTACTTTTCTCCATTTGATTCTTCTTCTTCTTTCGGCTGCTCCCCTCAGGGGTCGCCACAGCGAAATACCAATGATTCGCATGTTTGATCTGGCATAGGTTTTTTACGTCGGATGCCCTTTCTCCATTTGATTACATTATGAAATAAAGTCAATTAAGCAATCAATCAAATTTCAAGACTTTTGACCTAGAACAAAAGAACTGATGACAGCAGTTAACAGCCTAAAACAAATCTAGAACTGCTGAGATTTTCTGTTCCACTGTTCTTTCATTACCTAATCTCTCATTTATTTATTCAGGGTGATGATTCTGATGAAGATGATCCGATGGCCATCAGTAAAAGGTGGACCTTTGAGTGGAGCAGCCGGCGATGGTCTCGCCTACAGGACTTCCTGTTGGATGGCACCAGTGAAAGCAGCCCAACAGGACAAGGGGAAGGGCTCCATAGCACAGTGAGCAGCGAGAGTGTGCTGACAGACCTGAGTGAGCAAGAGATCACTGAAATCTCCTCGGTCCACAGTGAGGACTCCACTTCCGCCATGCCTGACTCGATATCTATGGCGTCGCTCTCGGCTTCTTACCAACCACCCAGGGAACTTCCTCATTACAACTCCCTGCCAATCAAGAGCAGCCGCCACGGGCAAGGAGGTCGAAACAAAGCCAAAGAGTTTCTGCGGCGAATGGAAATAATGCGTACTTGGGGGCCATCAACAAGGCGGAAAAGTGCAAATCGACGGCCACCACTTGTCATCAGCGGCCCAGTGTTACAGGGGGAGGAGCCGCAGGCACTGCAGGTGCTCCAGTGTACACCCATCAGCCAATTAGAGCACAGTCCGAAACACAACCACCAAACTGGTAACGACATTTTATCTGCCCCTCTTGACTGTACAGACTTGTCCACAGTGATTTTGAGTCCCAGCACTGAGAGTGTGGCACCCAATGTGAAGGAGCCTACGTGTCCAAAACCTCGTACTGCCAGCAAAAGAAGCAGTATGTATTTGGAGGACATGGAGCTGCCTTCTCAGGGTAAGAGGACAGAAGGACAGAGCCAGTTTGGCAAAAACCAGTTCCACTCCTATGAAAACCTTCTCATTCACATCCCCAAAGACCATAAACCAGGCACTTTTCCAAAAGCTCTGTCCATAGAGAGTCTGGCTCCTTCCCCTGGAGACAGAAACGATGCCGTGCAGACAGATGGCCAAAGTCATTCAGCTAACAGTGGCCTGGGCGAGCACTGGTCTAGTAAACCTTTAGCCAAGCCCTGTCCCGGAGCTCCACGAGGCAGCAGGGTGAGTGTTTACGATAATGTGCCTGGTTCCCACCTGTACGCCAGCACCGGAGACCTGCTGGACCTAGAGAAAGAGGACAACCTGTTCCCTCACCTGGACGATATCATCCAGCATGTCAGTGGTTTGCAGCAAATTGTAGACCACTGGAGTCGCAGCGTGCTACCTGAGGGAGAGGCTGGGGAGGGGGAGGAAGAAGGGGAAGGCAGGACCACCCCAAGTGAAGGTGAAAGAGACGGGGTCTCATTGAATGACACTGATTCTACAGGGACCAGTCGTGAGAGACGAGACTCTGGAGTCGGTGCCTCTCTTACAAGACCACGGTGAGTATGTGGGAACACAATACCAATGCTGCAAACAAAAAAACGGAACAAAGAACACATTATAACAAAAAGAGCAGCTTGCAAAGGTATCTGTCGCAACTTGGAGAATAGAAGATAAATATTGGTAATTTTTTAGCTGCATCCAAGACATTTACCAAGTAAAACTATGATGCATTTAGAGATCTCAGAAATCAGGGTCTGTGTGGTGACTGCAGACTAGTGAATGAGATTACTCAAGTCAAAGTCCCGATAGTGTGGTGAAATTGTACAACAGTAAAATTACCTATGTGAATAAGTACTACATTAATAGTAAAACAAACATCTTCGATTTTCAATGCTAGTGTATTTTCAATTGTATTAAAATGTTCGTTCATGTTAAATTATAAATTGCCATAATTTATACACAGCACAACCTCTTTCAGACATGACATCCAATTATGGTAGAGCAGTAACCTCTCTGGTAAGGAAAACAAGCAAAAAGAGCGATAGACCACCACATATACACAATCTAAAAAAAACCCTTAATGCGTGAATCATTTAAAATTGATTTTCTATCCCCACATTTTGGGGGCAAACAAACTTTATAAGCAGCTGTCAGGTCTGTTAGACTTCAGGTTAAAATGAATCCTTAAAAGTGACCAGGAATTGTCATGTTCAACATCACTGAAAGTTCAGACACACGGACATGGGTTTAATTCATCTGTTACCATATTTTATGACAGCTCACTTGTGGAGCATTGTATTTTAGCAAATGACTATAACAAAAATTCTACTTCATCACAGCAATAAGAATAAATGTTATAATTTGTTACTTCTGTCCGTGTGTCCAGTAACAAAGATGACCAAAACTGCATATCTAAGGCTGTAGTTGGGTTAAATAATCCAGAATTACACTTAGTGTTATAAGGCTGTTACGCTTATTATGCCATTTTCCTTCCTATTTGCTGTTATTCTTTTTGTTTCAGTCTACGATGGCCTAGTTTCAGGACATCTGATCATCTCAACCAGCCGACGTCTTCTCTGCACATCAGCAGCCAATCAGCAGGCCAGCTCAGCCTGCTGCAGAAGTTCTCTTTGCTCCGACTCACTGCCATCATGGAGAAATACTCGATGTCTAATAAACATGGCTGGACATGGTGAGTAAACAAACTGCAGCATCTGCAGAGGCCTGACATAGATTTGATTTGGCTTTGTCAACTGCTTTTTTTTTCCACAATGTTTTACTCTGTTTCATGCAGGATACTGTGACCTTGTCTCAGACTATGTTGAACACACGCAGTGTACCATATTTTTCGTACTATAAGGCACACCAGATTATAAGGCGCACCCTCAAAAAATGATCAATTTTTGTTTTTTTTCCATACATAAGGAGCACCAGATTACAAGGCGCATTACGCAACACAAAACTTAGATAAGTCAACCTTTATTAAAAATTAAAAATATTATAAATTAAACATTTATTCAAGGCTTTCCACAATAACAAAAAGTCATACTAAAGCATTCTGACAGATTTTTGAGCGCCGTGTACCGCATACTGACTTCGAACCAATTTTACTGTAAGCACAAACCAGGAAAAATCCATATATAAGGTGCACCGGATTATAAGGCGCACCTCCGATTTTTGAGAAAATTAAAGGATTTTAAGTGCGCCTTATAGTCCAAAAAATACGGTAATCATGATATCTATCCAAAGAAAAAGCAACTCAGTAAAAACAATAAAGCATTAAGAGCAAATGAAGCAATTAAACTATAAGGGAAATGACTCAGCTGAAAGTAAAATGTGATGAGATTAAAAATTTAAGCTGTCCCAAGAATGAAAAACATAACTCTAACTATTTTTGGATGTTGTTCCTTGTTGCAAAAGCACAATGAATGAAAATATTTTTTGATTTTCCGAGATCAGTAAGAACAGCCTGCAGTGCACCTGCATGTAATCAAATCATGTAAGTGGGTTCTATAGGGATCCATGTTAAACAAAAACAACAGTGATACAAAATAATAGTAAGAGTTTTAAATCATTAAAACTCAGAGTCACACTTTAACATACAGATCACAGTAATCTGTAATAAAGTTATCACTATTAGTAAAGTCACAGCGTTGAGCGATAAACAGTAGCACAGAATCACTACTGAAACATTCAGTCAAGTTCATTTTAATTCAGTCTAGTTCAATTTAGGTCAGTTCAAATAGTTGTATTAATTCTCTAGGGGCATTTCAGGTACGCGTATAGTTTTAAAAACTTGCAATAATAAATACATGAATAAATAAAAGGCAATAAATAAGGTAAATTAAAGAATTAGCATGAGCCAAAACATCTCACCCCATCCCTGTATATATAAAATGTCACCAGCATCTGAATTTCTTTAACACAAATTTCACTACAATACAAAACTAAACACGCTTTATTCCTTTAAAACAAACCATTTTTCTTTCTCAACTTACTCACAAGCTCAGATGCATGATATTTTGCACCAGTCCAATGACACGTTCAGTATATTTAAGACGTGGTTCATAATAATTCATGTAAGTATCTACAGTGGCTTTAAGGATTAGGTGTTTTTCTGCTAAGTCTATGGACGAGTTAGATACAAAGACAAAGTTACACTTTTCAACCAAACATCATTTTCATCCAGATGTCACGTGTTATTTCCAACAACACTTTTTCCCAAACTTTTTTAAAGCAGGTCAACTGACTCAGCTCTTGTAATGTATCGTATATAAATGATATTGCATTTTTTTCCAAGATACAATCTTTTAAGCAATGGCCCAGTTTATCAGGTGTTGCGTGTTCAAAGTCAAAAAAGTTCCTAATCTGCAGATATCTGAAGAAGGCTGCTTTTGACAGGTTGTATGTCCGCTGAAGCTGCTATATTTTCATTTTCCATCCCACAAATTGAAGATATGTGCTGTATGCGTTTAATGGAGCAACTTTTTCTTCAGAGATCATTTCAACAACCGCATGCAGACTACGTTTACATGTAATTATATAACATTTAAAGTGATGCTAGCGTTAATAACGAGGTTTGCATGTTTGGTTGTCAAAGATGCCAGTGTGAGTGGAAAGCTGGAGTTTCTTAGCCAACACCACCGTGACCCACGATCACAAGCACAGCTTTGTTTTGTTAACGACCGGTCCTGTTCATCTTTATTATCCCCTAGAGGGAAATTGTGATGACCGGTATCCACATGGAATTCCAGATAATGAAAGCATAGACAGCTCTTTATCCCAAACACTTCTCTAATTGTTTTCTGTCTATCGCTCCCAGGTCTGTGCCTAAGTTTATGAAGCGCATGAAGGTGCCGGACTACAAAGAGAAGAGTGTGTTTGGCGTTCCCCTCATCGTCCATGTCCAGCGCTGCGGTTTTCCACTCCCTCTGTGTTTACAGCAGGCCCTGAGCCACCTCAAAACCCACTGTCTGGACCAGGTTAGACACACAAAACACCTTTTACAAGACTGAGTTCCCAGAGAACCGGACCAGCCTCAATAGAGGGTGTCTACATGTACCGTACCTGTCTTAGGGTTTACGTAAATAAGGGCTTAAGTCATTAAAAAGTCATCATTTGAATTTATCAGGTCTATATTGACACACATCTTTCATATACAGTAATGTCACCATTTCTGAGCTTTCTGTCAATTTGTTCATTTTCAGTTTTCCTTGATACTGTGGAATATTTTCTTAATTTAAATTTTCTCCATTTTGTTGATTTTGGTCATGTTTTTTTATTTTTATTCATTTTGTTAATTGTGTTCCTCAGTTTATGCACACTTTTTACATTTTTTTTGTTTCATGTTTGGTCAGTTTATGGGTGATTTTAGTCATTTTCTCAGTGTTTTCTTCATTTTTGTTTATTTTATTGATTATTTTGCTCAGCTTTGTTCATTTTACTCTCCCAAACTACAAAGGAAATCACGAAACTCTTAAAACTCATTAAAGTAAAGCATCTGATACCTGTAGACACCCTGTAACAACCTCAAAAGAATCCTGTCTCTTTTTCCAGTATTTCCAGTAGAAATCACTGACACGTGCTGATGAGGCGTCTGTTTCCTGTCTCCGTCTGCTGTTCTTCCCGCAGGTGGGATTGTTCCGGAAGTCGGGTGTCAAGTCTCGTATTCAGGCTTTGAGGCAGCAGTGTGAGCTCTCTCCTGACCTCGTGAGCTACGAGGATCAGTCGGCTTATGACGTAGCCGACATGGTCAAACAGTTCTTCAGAGACCTGCCAGAGCCTCTGCTCACCAGCAAACTGGGGGAAACCTTCCTGCACATTTACCAGTGTAAGTAATGGTAATAAACAAGCAACTACAAAAGAACTGCACAAGGCAGCTGTTGCAAAATATCAGCCAGTAGTTGCACTGCTTTAAATATATCACAGTAATGCCAGAGGTTGACCGTTTTTCCATTTTTGCAGTCAGATCATATCAAATCTAAATTTAGGTCAAGCTAATATTGCAAGTACGGTTTCATCCCTATAGAATATGATTTGAACAGATATAAAAACAATTTTTAAAATGTCCAAAAACATTTCAACATTTTTTACAAATATATTGATAAATGGTTGCATCTGTAACCACCTGTTAATCAGTTGTAATCTGTTATGTCTACACTTACGGTATATTTCTGACATTTGAGGTTCTTTTCCATCAGTTTATACTGTTACCATGATACAGTGGCCTATACTGCAAATATATTGCTTAAAGCAGTCATTGTTGGGGGATTGTGTTGTTCTTCTAATGGGAAAAAAGACATCTGTACACTATATAATATATATTTTGAGGCTATGTTCTCTTAGTAGTGACTTTCCTGAAGAAACTTGAGATTGATTCATGTATGTAGGGAAACGTGCACAAAGACCATGAAATGTAATTCCTTGATGTTTTATTTCTTTGAACTTGTTCTTTTCTTTTTTTTTTCCTGCAGATGTCCCAAAGGAGCAGAGGTTGCAGGCTGTCAGAGCAGCCATTTTGCTGATGCCAGATGAAAACAGGGAGGTGCTGCAGACATTGCTCTACTTCTTGCGTGATGTCACTTCCTTGGTGGAAGAGAACCAGATGACCCCAATGAACCTGGCCGTTTGCCTGGGACCCTCACTCTTCCACCTCAGCCTACTGAAGAACGAAACACTGTCACCGAGGTGAACAAATAATCTGATAAACTCACTAATGTTCACGGGAAAACACAGCAATTAAAGTGTATTTATTCCAACAGGCCTGATTAATGAAGCATGTATTCAACTAATGTAATCTGCAGCTGCATCAACACAGCTGTGGAAAGGTGTCACTTTTGAAGCTTGGAATGATAAATGCTTCTAACGTCTTATGGTGTTGTCCTATGTACTAGCAAGTAATTGTTGTACATTTGTATTTAATAACTCTACTTATATCAAGAGCAATGTTAGTGAAGAAAACATTATTACAATCATTTTTATGTTCACCATCTCAGGCTTCTCAAATGCTGTTTTTATTGTAATTGCCGGTTGGCTGCAAATCATTAACATAAAACCTATATGCAGGTACCGTATGTACATTTCTTAAAGGCAAAGCATGTAATTTGTCTGTAGCTTTCATTTGCAAGCTACGATTTGTTCAGATGATGCAAAGCACGATGCCTCTGAGATGTCCCATACAAAGAAAAAACAAACACAACAATGGATGGTAGAAAATACAGGTATTAGAAGTGTCTGTGCAGTTAAATTTACCAACACAACATTGACTGAGGGACAGAAGAGATGATTGAGAGGACTGTGCAGTCAGGGAAATGCAGAAATAACATAGTTTTTAAGACTACCAGCATCTGCTTGAGTGACCTCTGTCTGACTCCAAGAGGGGTCATAGTGTTACACTGAAATTCCCTCTATAATAAAAGTAAACTAAAAGTAAATACTGTACATTTTCGTCATGAGTCATAATGCCTTCACATTTTATTTGGATGTTATAATAAGTGACTAGGTGGTCCATGTTTAAATTTGTGCTCCATTATTAAGATATTATGGATGATAGGCTGGCTATTGTCTGCCACACTGGGCTTTGATTGACAGGTCTGTATGACAGTTCCAAAGTTCCACCTACAGAGTAGGACTGATCATCATGTCAGATCATCATAGATTGTATTTATTTAATAAATCATATCGTTTCCTGACAGACAGTTCAAGGGTTGCGCTTATGAGAATGTACAAGTAACTCCATGGATGAATTTGTTCGACAATGCTTGATGTAATATTACCAATGTTCAACATTACTTTAACCATATCCTTCCATTTATCTTTCCCACAGCTGCACCTATTTTATACAAACATGGTCACTTCTGGTGTTTGGCTTTAAAATGATGAAAAGGAAGTCGCAACCCAGTTGGCCTCAAAAGTGCACTTCAGGAACAAATTTGTGATGTCACAGTTATTCTGGCCACTAATAAATACAGTCTATGGGTCTCAAATTTATTTAAATACTGGTTGCCTGTACATAAATTTACATGAAGTTTGTATGTATGGAAATGCCTTCATCTCAACAGTCAGTAAGTGTGTTGTACTGAACCCTGGTGTCAGCACTGACATGATCAATACATGTCCTAAAGGTCAATTCAGAGGAAATACACCACTGGTCGTCCGGATCAGAAGGACCTCAGCGAGAATCTGGCCGCCACTCAGGGTTTGGCCCACATGATCACCGAATGCCAACGACTCTTTCAGGTCAGGATGAGTTAAAGCTCTTTGTCTGTGGTAGTTCTACTATTTATCTCCACTTACTGTAGATAATTGGCGGATGGTTATATTTAGGTCTGACACACAAATATTGCACATTTTAAACTGAGTATGTCTTGAGATATAAAAAAAAGCAGACAACAATAGCTTTCTATGTGAGGCAGAGTGACGTTTCCCCTGCTAAGATGTTATTTTCTAAGATATAATTGTACTTAATGAGCTCATTTCCAAAACTCCACACTATATCATCATTACCTTGAGTCTGTCAGTGTTTATGCGCTGCACTGTCAGTGAAAACTTTTCTGGTTTCATTTCCTTTCAGTTTTAGGACTAACGTGGTATGAAAAGATTTCATAAGAGTAATTTCCTTAATTGAATCCACTGAGAATACTGTAATTTTCTAAAAGAAGGTTTTGGCAGGAATAATTATTGGCCTTGAAAGTCATGTTCTAATTTTACACTAACAACACTTGTAAAAATCAGTAACTTCTTTTTTATTTTATTATTTAACAAGCAGAAACATAAAACTTGTAGTGGCAAGTAGGCCGGTCATGTTTCACAGAGATTTATTGGATCCATTTCAGATTTAGACTCGGTAATATTTGGCACCAAGCTGATTTGATGCGATGCGTGTCTTCTGGCTGCTCCTCAGATCCCAGAGGAGATGGTGACCCAGTCTCGTAACTCCTACATGGAGGCCGAGCTGCTGGTGCCTCCGCTGGACGAACTGTGCAAGGCTCATGAGGAGGACGTGGATGAGGAAGAGGACGATGAGGACGAGGAAGGATCCTACCATGCACACATAGAAAGTCTGGTCCAGAACCTCCTCAAAGAGGCCAAAGATAAGAGCAAAGGCTGGGTGTCACGCTCCACTACTGACCACACCGAGCTGGCATTTAAAAAGGTATATTTGTAAATGTAGTGGGCACAGATGGACACAGTAAATAGTATTTGCTCCAAAGATATGTCACTAACAATTTTTAACCAAGCTTAATTTAAAACGGGTACTAGTTCACTGTTGCTAGGACTGAATGTACCTCTCATAAAGCACAGGAATAGTCAATATTTTTGTCACGCGTTCAATCATGGTTTTAATTTAGGCGCTACACTCCTCTGTTAGAGTCACATACAAAAATTTATCAGTTATGATTTAGCCTAAAAGATGGTGGAACATCTGCCCACTTCCTTCCTCCTTTCTTCTGGACAATGGGACCTAACATTGAGTAAAAATGCATCACAGTCAATTTTTTCATTGCATTTGAATTACATGTCAATTTACACATATGTTTGTCAATTTAAAAATTATTTTGCAAGTCAAGCAAGTTGCTGTTTGTCGCAAAATTAAATTATGAAACTTTTTTGGGTCACACTAGAACGCTGTATCTAACACTCACAGGTGGGAGATGGCAACCCTCTTCGGCAGTGGCGAGTTTGTGTGGAGGTGTCAGCGACTCCCAATGAAGTGCTGCAGCGTCTGTTGAAAGAGCGCCCCCTGTGGCAGATTGAGCTACAGCAGGAGAAGGTGCTGGAAACGCTGGACAAGCAGACAGACGTGTACCAGTACTCCTGTCGCAACATGGCACCTCAGTCCAGCTGCGACTATGTGGTACTAAGGTGAGCGTTAGTACATTTATAGACCATCTATTCATCTAATCGACCAGGCTAATATTAAACTCCACAGTGTTGTTCTTAAACACTTTTGTAATCGAAATGTTATCTACCGGCATTGTGGATGACATTAACTTTGGTTTCAAAAAAGTGTGTGTTGGGCAGTTTGCATAATTAAAAGACGGAGGAGGTGTTTTTTCTGTCATTGGTTTGTCTGCCTGCCTGTTTGTCTGTTACAATTTATGCAAAAAGTAATCAACAGATTTGGATTAATCTTTCATTTGAGGTCTGACATGGCCCAAAAAATAAATGATTGATTCAATGATAAAAGAGCATTTTTGTCAAATTTACAATTGTTTTGAATTGAATTAGTGTAAATGACTAAATGGCTCCATCAGGTGTCTGTCAGGAGAACTGTAGGTGAATTTCCATATGGGGTACATCAATTTCTACACTGCACTCTTGTTGAATTCTTGCGCTCTGGTATCTATGTAGTATATAAATTAATTGCCAAAAGCAACCTGTTAATATCACCTACCATCATGTTAACTGATGGGAATTTCAGGAATTTTCCCTGGCCTTGACAACTGACCTAGAATGGCCAAAATGTAACCATCTGTGACAAACTATCTAAATAGTAGTAAAACATAACCTCCTAGGTGAAAGGTGATGAAATGGTTTTGGCCAATGTTTGAATTATTTCCATTAAAATATGTTGTTTCATGGATTCCTGGATTGGCCAGATCGTCAGATGTTTTGTGTCACGTCATATCATGGGCCACAATGTGCTTCCATTCAACCTTCTTTATCGCTGTTCCTCTACATACTGGCCCAAATTGCTTGACATTATTATCTTCCCATCATCATGGTGACTGTTACCGATCTCTTCAGAACTACTCAGCAGCTGCATGGGTCCACCTATTGGCTGAACTTTGCAACATGTCTGGGCCAAAGGAATTTCTGCTTTCTGCACTCTACGATGACATCCTTTACTCCTCTCTTTTCCCGAATCACCTCGCTACAGATGTGCTCCCATAACAATATTCCTGGCATGGATCTTTCCATCACCCTTTGTGCTGTAACTAATTACTGTTTTTTCTTCATAGTCATACAAGCATTAACATTGCAGGCAAAACATGCAATACTTAGCAACCAACTACATTATAATGTTTTGCTTACTCTAAATGTAGCCTTCAGTGATACTTACAGTACCTGATGCTGTTCTACCTGTTACATCCTCTTCAGATCATGGCGTACAGACCTGCTTAAAGGCTCGTGTGCGCTGGTGTGTGCGTCTGTTGAGCATGAGGACAGTCCTCGTATGGGAGCGCTGAGGGGAGTCGTGCTAGAGTCCCAGTACCTCTTAGAGCCCTGTGGATCAGGACGGAGCAGGCTGACACACATCTGCAGGGTAGATCTCAGGTACGGCAGCCTCTTAACTCTTCTCATATTCAATGTTTTGGATTAACAGAGGTAACATTGATGTGTGTTTTTGTGCGTCCCAGGGGAAGATCTCCCGAATGGTACAACAAGGCTTTTGGTCACCTGTGTGTGAACGAAGCCCAAAGGATCCGATCTTCTTTTCAGTCCCTCGACCAGATGAGTGCAGAGGCAAAACTCTGATCCCTAAAAAAATAAGCTAGGATGAGACTACCCGAACAGCTGGGTCTAAAAACAAAACAGGAATCCAGGAATTAGACTGTCCCGGCAGTGGATTGTCAGACACAGACCTGGATCATCACACTGCTGAGCCACACTGAGCTTTACTGTATCAAACTGTACTGACCTGCAGTCATTTACACAGAGCCATATCTGAAGCCAGTTTGAATACGGCATGTTTTAAGTATTACAATTTAGTTGCTTGTTAATTTTAAAGCCTTTATTAATTGACGGTAGAAATCAAATTTATATATGTAATTTTTTTTTAGATTTCCTTTTGGGCATTTTAGCCTTTGTAACACGGATACAGTGAAGAGACATAGGAAGGATGGGAGAAGAGTATGTGTGAGTGTGTGTGTTTGTGTGTGTGTTTGGGGGGGGGGGGGCATGCAGTGAAGGGCCACAGGTGGATTCGAACCTGAGCCCCATGGATGTGCTCTACCAGGTGAACTAATTTAATTATTTAGTAGTCATTGATAATGTTTAATATAATTGGCCCCTAATGATACAGTATATATTAGTCTGTATAGGATGGTTATTTTTTTGTATTTATTACTTTATGTCTGAACAGTATCCAATAATAAGATAAAAAAGAGGTTTTATCTTTGCATGTAGCTACTTCCTAACTTCTAGAATCCAAAGATGTTCATGTTATTGTCACAGAAATAGAAATTAACAGAGAAAATTTCCTTCATGAAGATATTGTAACAGAGCAGAATTTGGGGTTTTCACTAAAAGAAAATTCATACCAATTGATAGCTATTTTTGTTTCCTAATAATTACCAAAACAACCAATGTTTTATATAAATATACATAACTGATGGAAATGAGGAAACTAGGTACCACACTTTGAGTAATATATCCATGTTTAGTTTGATTATTTGACTTATTTTATGTTTAAGAAATATAAAGAGAAGTCTATATATAGATCTGTAACATAGAAATTAAATCAACAACACAATCAATAATAATCAGTGAATTAAAAACAACACTCAGTACAACATTGTAATTCCTGTAAATTTCAAGGTTATACCTTATTTGTAATTGATGCTACCTGACCACCCTGAATTACTTCTGCTGCTAAAAGCATATTCACTTTTCATAAAATGCACTTAAATATTCAGAAGCCTTCTATGGATAAAGATGTTTAAAAGTCTGTGTACAGAAATGACTGAGAGCAGTACAGTGTGGATACGCGCCACCACTACATGGTGAAAGTGCACTAGTTGAGGACAAACACGAGGGATCGATCGACTCAAAAAGGGAAACATCTATCGGGTCCATAAATACACTTTTACCCGGTTATGGATACAATGTGTTAATATCACTGTTAGATTTAGTTCTGTCACAATTTTCAGTGTTAATCTTATCTAAATGTTATTTTAAAGTTATTATTGTCATTATATCTCTGTATATGGTATCAATGTTGCTTTTTTTGCAGTCATGTTATACAATGTCTAGGACATGTGACCATTTCACTGCTTCTGGGAAGCATGTTTGAACCAGTATGCGTGTTGGAGAGTGTGCATGGATGTGCCCGTGTGTCTGCATTTTTAGATACCGCCTATACTGTAAATAAATTGCTTTCTGTGCCAGCAGATTAGACATCATAGCTTATCGTGGTCTTCCTATCATATTGATATGCTGAGATAGAGCTGGGCGATATGTCTAAAGCCATGATAACAAGAAATATTTTCATACCAGTCGAGATCAATAATATTACCATAAATCTTTTTGTTTTTCAAGTATAAAGGCTGAAATTTGGTCCAGAGTGAAAGTTGAAGCAAAATGATATTTGTGGCTATGGATTCTGATTTTTTTTTTAGTACATGTTATGTTTCAGTAATGTCATAACAGATGTAATGATGCAAAATGATGCAACAAAATGAAAACAATGTAAAGAAACGACATGAAAAATAAAAAGACACAAAGAAATAAGAATTATATAAAGTGCGCATGATGAATATTAGGTAAAACGTGTAATAAGACAAATTGACAATGATGTAAAATATCGTCAATTTGAAAGAATCTGACAAAAGGATGAAAATGTTATTGATGAAAATAATACAAAAAGTGCAATAATGTAAAACATGCAAAATAGACCGAAAATAACAAATAATGCAAAGACAAAATTGGAACCTTTTCACCACATAAATGTAAATCATAAAAAGATGAACCAAAATAAGATGAAAACTATGGTTACATGTTACAAATGTAAGTCACAACACTTACTCAAAATAAATAAAATGAGTTAAATCTGAATCAAAATGAAAACATGTAAACATTTTGAAAGTGATATAGCTGAAAACGTCACCAAAATAAACCCTGAAACATGTATGGTGATAAACAGAACTGAACGGCGCCTTCAGTGGCAGCCCACTGCTCCTGTACGTTAGTGTGTTGTATGATGGGTAAAATGCAGAGGATGAATTTCCCAACAGGGTCAATAAAGTTAAAATGACATTATCACTATATTATAGAACTATGTTATGATAATAAGTGTAGTATCGCCTAGGCCAATGCTGAAATGTGAACTTGACAAACACCATCTGACTAAAGCAATAGTGAACTAAAGCTTCTTGCTCCGCCCGACACTGCCTTGGCTTTTTTTTCCAGCGTAGGCAGTGTTGCTGTGATGTTGCTACGATACAAAATCTCTACAGTGCCACCAAAATCCTGCGTGGATGCTGTGTGCTCGGGAACAGTGCAGAGTGTGTGTGTGTGTGTGTGTGTGTGTGTGTGTTTGTGTGTGTGTGTGTGCCTGACATGAGCCTATTTCTGTGTGGGAAGAGGCTCCAAACCTAGTTGAGTAGTTGGTTATTTCAGACAAAGTGACAGAACGCAGAATCATTGTTTCTGAACAAGAGAATAAAAATGAAAAAAAAAACAACAAAAGGTCAATGTTGTCTTCTTTTTATTCCATTTCTCTTAATTACTTAAATCAGTATATATTATCAATTCAAAACAATGGAAATAGATATTTGGGTCCAAATGTGATGCTTTTAACTGAAAATGATTTTACAATATTTCAATATTTTATTCTCTTAATAGGTAGCATGACAACAATCATTCCAAAAAAGGGAAAATATCAAAAATGTAAAAACAACTGAAAAATATATAAAACGGACAAAAGACTGAGGCGGAGAAAATGGTTCGACTAAAGTCTATAAAAGTGCGGAAGCGTTCCACGATACTCCTACCGAGTCATGTGACCGGGGTCCTCAAACAGAGATGAGCTTAGCTCAGTGCGGCTGACCCACTACCACTCTGGTAACCTGTGGTGTGGCTCAGCGACTGTGCATGAGCAGGGTCACCGACAAGGCTGAGTGATTACAACGAGACTCTGGTAAGAGTAAAGGAGGCCTTTGCATCCATGTTATGATGACTGGTGCTCACAGAGCCAAGCTGTTGACAGGTACAGCTCCCCCCATCTGGAAACTTTGACTGCACAGTTTGCTTTTTATCTGGGTATATTCCTCCTGAAGTTAATGCTAGCTGAGCCATGAGCCACTGCTACACAGCTTCTTACATTCCTCTGGAGGCTAACACTAGCCTTGCTGCCTCTATAATGAGAATGACGGTGTAAAGCAGGGGTGGGTAATTCCAGGGCCTGGGGGCCGGTGTCCCTTCATGTTTGTGGCTCCTGTGGCTTTGTCCTGTGATCAAAGTAACACGTTGTAATCAGTCAAAATGAACAAAATAAGCATTAATTCAACAAAAAGGACAAGCTGCCTAATTAATGGATAAAAATCAAGACAAAATTGAAGGAAACATTTCACAAAATGAACAAAATAAGCAATATCATGAACAATACTGCTATTAAAATCATTTAAAATGATCAATACAATCAATAAAATGAACAGAGTAACAATGTAAATAAGCTAAAACAAAATGAACAAAAATAAGAAAAAAAGAAAACAAGAAACAATGAACTTGCTTATAGCAAAACTGTATAAAATGGTCCAGAAAACAAACAAAATAATCAGGAGAATGAACAGAATGTTACAAAATGAATAAAAATAAATCTGCTGGATGAAAATAGAAAAGCAGTGAGTGAGTAATGGATAAAATAACCAAATAAATGAATGAAAAATTAAAAATGAGCAAAATTCTGATGTAAAAAATCATAAAAATTAGAAAAAAAAACCATGAATGAAATACATTTGAAAAATGTACAATGGAGGAAATAGACAATAAAATGACCTAAGATGAACTAAATAAACTCTGAAAAAGCAGAACAAAGACGGACAATCTCATAAACAACATTAATAAAAAATGAACAAAATAACAACCGAATTAGCTTCAAAATGTGCAAAAATGTACATATGCCATATTTTTTTCCATTTCTAGACATATCTTGTTTTTTTTCTTCCTGTCAATATACAGTATGGCTCTGTGGACGGTCGAGGTTCCTGACCCCGGGTCTATGTGCTCCTGCGTCCACTGGGTGGCACTGTTGTCCTACTGAACTCTAAAGGTCATGACTGAAGGCAGAAACTGTGCCATGGAGAATATTTTTAGAAGTGAATGAAGAGTCATCAGAGCATCAGGGTGGGCTCCCGCAGGACTTTTTTTCCCTACTGCTCTCCCTGTCTGTCCTCTAAAAGGCTGCAGGTGTAAAAGTAAACATGCGCGGCTCAGATCAATATTCAATCACATTTCCTTACTTAGTGCTGTTTGATGGGGACTCTTTCAGAGGACAGTGAAGGGGTTTTGGCTCAGGTGCTGCTGGTCCTTGAAGGCTCCGTCCCTCAGCCAAGGAGCCAGGAACAAAACACCAATGATTGAAACATTACTCTAATTTCTACCTCATTTAACATGTCAGTGATTTTATCTGAAAGTAGGGCACACCGGCACACCTTCTGAATACTAATTCCCCTCTGCACGGGGGCTCTCCACTAATGAAACTACGAATAATGTTGCTGTGGTGTATTTTATTGGCACTGTAGGTAAGATATGACATTGTAATAGAACCTTTTAGTCACTTGGAATTATAAGAAAAGTGGATTTTATTTTAAGTTCTCGGCAGTTGCGCCATTTAATGACCCCACTGGTAAAAAAATGCCACATTATAGCAAAGAAATACTAGGTCAAACAGTTCATTTTTTTGTATTCTACAGAAATATTAATGCATCAATTTGCTTCTTTACTGCATTCATTTATGAAGAAAACAAAAATGGAACAAAATAACCCAGACAGTGAAGAAAAATATAGCAAAATATTCAGGAAAAGGAGCAAAAATGAACAAAAGATTTCCCAAATAAGCAGTGAAACGACAAAATGAACAAAAATTTACTAAACGAATTAAAAAAGCAGGGTATAAGCAAACTCTTTACAAAGTATTCCAAAAAAATTAACATAGGCACCAAGTGAACAAAAAAAAATCCAAAAGCAACAAAAATATTCTGGGATATAAAGAAATTATCTTCAAAATTAGCAACAAAAATGTGGAAAAAAATTACCACATATTCTGTAAAAAGAATTTCAAATAACATAACATGAATGTACTATTCAAAAGTGAACAGCATATTCACAAAATGGACAAATGAACTCAAAACAGCAACATGTACACAAAGTGGTATTTTTAGAGACTGAGTAGTTACATTCGATGTCTTCATCATGTTACTAAAACCTATGAATCCTCTCTTTACCTGTGACACTATTTTGGAGCTGAACAGTAATGAAAAGATGATGAGAGACAGAGTCATAAATTTAGAAGAAACACTCTCCGGTCATAGATCTGTCTGTGAAATCCAAATGCAAAGGCACAGGCACTTTGTACAAACAGTGCCCTCTTCTGGAATAATTTGGAACTGCATTTCTCGTCTGCTCAGTAAAGCCCACTCCATCCACACCAAAAAAGTACCCCATGCAAAAAACCATCTTCACAGGGAAGAAGACTCACGTCGGGATTTTAATTTTAATCATCCACATTGACAGTTAAGTTAAATATTCTGCAGACTTACAGTGAGTTCAGAGACTCTTCAGCTCAGCAGATGCTCGTTGATATGAATATTAGATTTTTGTATTTCTCAGCTCAACCATATTTCTGCTACTATTTGAGAATATTTCTGCTGTATTTTATCCACTCAACTCAACACAGCTTTATTAATCAGCACATTTTAAATCAACAGACATTGCTAAAAGCGCTGTAGGACTTAAGAATAAGTCCTAAGTTAGAGATGGGTGAACTTGTAAAGGTGTCCACTGTTGCTGAGATCCTAATGTGGAGGAGGAGGCTGTTCCACAGTTTAGAGCCAATAATATAAAAGCTCTGGCTTCCTTGTGTTTCAAATTGGACCTTGACATGACCAGGGCCACACAGTTAGTGATCTGCTAACTTTTTCTGGCTGATCTTGATGAATAATACCAACGATTTGGCCAGGAAAAACTAAATGCCTGGAACATAGTATCTAAGATGTATTTCAAATTTTCTGTCATTTGCAAAAATCAATAGCAAATTCTTGTTGTTCAACAGTGCAAAGGATAAATTGGCACAATAATGATTCAACTTTATGATGCTAACCACTAGAATATGCTTGAAAGCAAAATAAATACAGGCTAAAGGCAGTAAATACACAATTCAAATGATTTTGATCGATGACAATGTGCACATTCTGTTTTTATTTTGTTGGTTAACTGTGTTTACATTGTTTAACTAAAATCTGAACAAGTTTACTGTGTGTGTGGTCTCAAAGGTAGTTTTTCCTAAATGTTCTAGAAACTTGATATTTTTCATGAAGCAGGAACATCCTTGACTCATAAATCAAATTGTTGGCTTTCTACTACATTACAATGTCCAATTTCCTGTCTGAAAGCAGTGGAGTGATCTGATATTCTGATACCACGATCCCGATGAAAACATAATAAAAGCAGCAAATGCAATTTCCCTTTGATGACTCGGGGTGTAACTGTAGTTTGAAGACCACGTCACCTTGGTTAATCACTAGTTTTGAGATCACTTAAACTGAGATCAAGACTGACACATGCAAAATTTTTCAAGTGGTTACACAAGAATAGGATTGAGAGATGTGATTGATTTCCAGTCCAATTTCTTTCCATTGCACTAAAATAATCATGTCTATGCTGATTGAAAGACGGGTGTCTACTGGCGAATGAGTGAAGCATAATACCGACATTCCCAAACATAAGATCATAACTCAACATTGGTTTTATTGGGTTGCCAATTTATGTATTCATTTTTGTTCATTTCCGTTAATTTTCTTTATTTTATTCTTAGGTTTCCTCGTTCTTTTTTGTGTCCATTTTCCTTTTCTTGATTGTTTAATTTATTTATGTTAATTTGTTCATTTTTTGTTCATTTCCTTGACTATTTTGTCTATTTTTGACTGCTTTCTTGATTTTTAAAAATTTGGTTCCCTTTTTTGTTCAGTTTGGTTCAGGGTTTTTTTTTTTTGCATATATTTATTTTTGCTGTTTACACACACAGTCTGTCATTTCTTTAAGTTCTGTACAGTAGTTGCACTAGCAACAACTAGCTCTAATAGTGTGGTTGACACTGCACAAGACAGCTGAAGGTCTAATGCACATTAAGAAATGGCAAAAATTAACTCTTGACAAGACACAGCTGTGAATTGAAACCATTTCAGGTGACTACCTCATGAATCCGATGGGTGAATGCAAAGCTGTCATCAAAGCAAAATGTGCCTACTTTGGACGATCTAAAATAAAATAAAACATGTTCTGGGTTGCTCAACACTTTTTGTTCACTACATAATTCCATACATATCTGTCCACAGTGTGAATAGCTTCAGTATTAATATACAGTGTTAAAAATAACAAAAATAATTAAAAAATGCTGAAGAAGACTGTGTCCAAACTTTTGCCTGTTACTTTTTTGTTCATTTCTATTCATTTTTATTTTTTCTTCATCTTCTATTCTATTATTTTGTGGATTACATTGTTCATATTGTTGGTTATTTTGTCAAATGTATCACATTGTGTATTTTTTCAACATTTTTGGTAGCAAACGATGTATAGATCTTTAAAGTCAGAAATATTTAGGAGAAGGGCTTCTATGAATATCTCCAATTTGGAGCTGATCCAAGCAAAATCCAGTATTTATCAGATTCATTTTTTTCTCCATCTGCTCTGCAGTATCAAATAGGGCCAGAAATTTGAATCTTCCACCAAGCTGAGGTAATGTAGAGTGAATGAATCCTTTAGGTGAATCTATCCCAGGGGTGTATGTGTGTGTGTATGTGTGTGTGTGTGTGTGTGTGTGTGTGTGTGTGGAGACAAACAACCATTTACACTCACATTCATGCCTATGAACTATTTAGACTCTAAATTGTCTCAGACTCCTGCCGTGGGGGGCTGGGACCCTGCAGGTTTTCTATCCAACCAGTCACTGGAGCAGGTGATTTCACTGATCAGCAATCGAGGGGGAGGAGCTAATCACTAAAATCTGCTTGTTGGAGACTCGTTGGAGAGAAAACCCGAGGGGTGTCGGCCCTCCGTGGCACGAGTTTGAGACCCCTGATTTAGAGTGACCAACTCACCTAACCCACGAGGATTAAGGGGCAGAAAATGGATGGATGGCTGTACTAGAATTAAGTGTAATTGCACATCCACTACAGTAGTTGGCAGTGGAGCTCTCATTGTCACTCTATGGTGTTGGGTTTCTTTGCACCAAGCAAACGATATGAAGTGCTGTCTATGAGTGCAATATAAACCCTCAAGAAACAACATGGAAAATTTTCTAACAGGGATGAAAAGAAAGAGATAATGAGATAATGAAAATAAACGGAGCTAATGATCAAAAGAAAGTCACCCAAACGCTAAGACAAGGAAATATGACAAAGTGTATGTATCGCTCAGCTTCACTGCGACAACGGCGGAAGACGAGGAAAGACCAGTGTGTTTACTGTGTCTAAACACACTCTGTCTTTCTTTTTTGTTTTCTTTAATGTTAATAAGGATGCAATGTAATGCAGGGGTGTACTAATAACAATTTTAAAGACAAGTGATACTACTTATAGTTGGCGGTTGGGGGGAGGGAGGGGTTTCTTCTTCCTAGTGGGGCGTAACAGAAAATAATTGAGAAGCAGCGACCCCTAGTGCATGTTTTTGGTTGTGGGAGGAGACGTGGGGAGAAGATACAAACTCCACAAGGCCCCGCTGCCCAAGACCTTCTAGCTGTGAGACACGAGTGCGACCCACTGCACCACCGTGTCACATGTTAAACGTACATTCAGTTAAATACAGGGCCGGCTCTATCCATTATGCCATTTTCTCTGCTTCAGATGTCCCGGACAGCTTCTTCATGATGACAGTTTTATAAATTAAATCACCTCTTGTTGATTAAGTTCAATTAGATCCACTACTTGGCTAAGATGCCATGTCAAATAAATAATTTTACTATTATTTATTTGACAGATTTTTCTATTTTTATTTTTTGAGGGCAGCATCGCCAGCACTTATCAGCAGCGCCCCCTCCATCACGTGATGCACTATATTGTCTATATGCTAAGAGCCGGACCTGGCTAAATACGACAGACTTTGGTGCAGATCCAGACCTCTATGTGCGCTAGGGGCCTTGGTGGAGGTCTGGCAGTGCCATTCTATACCTGTTTATTTTTTTGTACCCCATCCCCAGATGACAGACTGAAAATGCTTCAATCAATCAAGCAATCAATCAATCAACTTTATTGATCTCACAAAGAGGGGAAATTCACATTCCATCACACCTTACCCCCACCCCGGCATCCCCAAAGTTCAATGAAATTTATATTCTGTGGTATATAGACTTCATCTCCAAAAACTTCAAATTAGAGAAGTGAAGTCAGCTGCATGTAAAAAGGGACTTTAACATCATTAACAGAGAAGAAATTTGAGGTAAAGTCTTGTGTTCTGTCATGACAAGCCCTTTCAATTCAAACATTATACTGTATATTAGTCCATTAATATAAATAAAGATGGTGCAAATACACCCTTCTCATCACAGACCCCCTGTGTATGATTTAACAAAGTCCAGTTGCAGTTTGTAGCATTAATGTCATTTATCTGCACCACATTCATACTGTGGAAGTTAGAGCGTAAGACAGAGGCAAACAGATGTATCTCCTGAGACTGTCTAATTCCCTGTCTTCTAACACACAACCATGATAAGGTCATTAATGAATAAATTATCCAATAAATGAATTATTGATAAGACCATGTTGGCTGTTGGGTTTGCGTGTAATATCCTTGAGTTTTTCTCTGTGGCATTGCCCAAATACTGGTAAAATTATGCAAAATTAATGAAATATACTAGAAACTTCAAACACATCGGCGCAATAGAATAAAGTCTTCTAATTTGGATGGTATGGTGTGGTAAAGTTGACAGTGTGGCAAAAGAGAATTTTCCCCTTGTTTAGAGTATTTTGTTGAAAAAACATCTATTGTATCTTAACCATGTCCTACAAGTGTCCCTCATCAGAATTCATGATATGCATTATTTATACAAAAACTTCAGAGCAACTGTTGTGGTTGTAGACTTAATCACAAAAACAGTGGCGTTGGAAGTGTTTGGGTTGTTTCCTTGAGTAAAAATAGCTGCTCGCAAACACAGTGAAAATAGTTACAACAAGTAAAAATAGTATATTTCAAGCCTTCTTTGAAATAAATATCCGTTTTATCAATTAGCCACGGTGCTGTGAAGTGGCCTCTAGCGGTGTTTTATTACCATATTCTCATTGCATTTCAATATTTCAATGACTCTCATGGATCTTAATCTCTTGTAACTGTTCCCATTTAACTCACATTGCAAAATATCAGATCTAATTTAAGGCCACATAGTGAAGTGGCTCAGAACCAAAGTGAAAAGATCAGATTCTAATTGAGCTATTCACACAGTCATGACAAAAACAGATGAGTCTCATGTGAGAAAGAGAAAAAAAGATGTCAATGTATCTGATGTGACTTGTCCTCAATTTACAGCTGGTGTTAAAATGTGACCTTTAACCAGTTACATTATATAGATGAAGATCACATTTACATTCACACCTGGCATTATAAATGTGCTTGGATGTTATCTGGCAGTCTCCCACTAGTCCAAAATCTGTATGTGACTCAAGTCAAATGGTGGCACATTGTAGTTCCAATGTGATCTTGCTGTTCAGATGTCATTACACCCATAGTACATAAGATGTGGACACATTGTGATCCAAACCTCCTCCAAATGTGGTCAAGCAGTTCTCATATACACCTGATGTTACATATTCTGTGTGTATACCTTGCATTAACATGACTTTTTGTGGATAACATATCTCAATACAAATCACTTTGTTTTTTAAATTTTTTTGTGTTTATTTGATAGACACAATAGAGAGAGACAGGAAGGATGGGAGGCGAGTGTGTACCACATCACATTTCAATACCAAGTGTGAATGGGGATCAAATTGTCATCTACATCTCAATACATCATCTAGATAATCAAAGACATATGTTAATGTACAGTGTAAACATATCATGATCAGATTGTGATCAGATCTGATTTGCATCATTTAATCATTTGCAGGCAGCCTGGTTCACAACATGTCCGGATGTTATGTGGATGTAAATGTAATAAGGACAATGAGATTACATTTGTATCCTGACAACCATGCCAACACGTTTAAATGATTCGCCAGCTGAATTTGCTCTGGAGGTTGACATCCAGATAATAAGAATTCATTTTTAATACCAGGAATTGGTGTGAATACAAATGTGATCTGTATCTGTATACCCATTTTTATACCATGAGTAAATGTGGCCTAACTGACATATTGTTTCTCTGTCCTGTTGCAATGCATTACTGTTTTATGCAGAGTGACGGGTTTATACTCAACACGCCTTTAAGGCTGCGCCCTCACATAGAAAACTGTGGTTGTGTTAAATGTCTTATTATACACAGTCCCTAGTAATTCAGTGTGGCATGTTTGATAACTTTGGCAATTCTGAGACCCTGACTAGAATTTTAATACAATTTTGAAGGTGTGAACATCGCTTGGCTGCATAGTAATTGTTTCATTGGGGACTGAGGATCTGCGAATAGATTGAGTTATACTGGATCAATGTCATGAGTCCTGACAATATGACTGTGAATGCTGCTAACATGTGAATATGCCCGTTCATTTCTAAGATTTCAGAGCTGACCTTGCAGACAGCCTTCAGGGCCATGCTGTAGACTGTGCAAACGCTTTTCCATCAAACTGAAGAGCCTGTTTCATCTCAGCTGCCTTATTCATGGCCACAGTTCAAGAGCTTGGTGTTTCAGCCCTGTCAAAGAGCAGAGGCCTTGATCCCAGGCCGTAACCCCTGTCAAAGCCCCGCCTCCTCCATCCCTCGTGTCAGCTTTCCACACCAAAAGCAAAGTTATGACTAACCTCTGTTACTTTCCATTAGAATTATGAACATCAGGAACTTCAAGAAGCCTCAAATAGGCTAGTGTTACTCTCCATTAAAAACCCGTCATCTCCAACTATTACATTTCCCCCAACTAACACAAGCAGACCTGTTAAACCTTTGTCTGAATTCATCCAGAGGAGTTTTAGATGTAATTCATGAAAGCAAATATGGATTTATCTTCTCAACCCAGTTTGTAATCCTTAAACTGATGCTTAAACGTGACATCGACCATAATTGAGCTTATAAGATTTTTACAGGATGAGATTTCGATCCTTTTCCTTTTGTGCTATTTCCCTGATTAATGTGTGCTTTTTTAATCTGTTAAAATTTATGTGGAGTGCTTTGAGGATTACACACGAAAAGCAGCAGGGAAAAGGTCCTGCTTGTTGAAACTGGGATTGCAGAGGATCTAAGAAAAGAGTCCATCCATCCATCTTCTACCACTTGTCCGTGGGGTCGGGTCGCGAGGGCAGCAGCTGGAGCAGGGAAGCCCATACTTTCCTCTCCCCGGCTACATCATCCAGCTCTTCTGGGGGGACCCCGAGGCAATCCCAGGCCAGCCGAGAGACATAGTCCCTCCAGGGTGTCCTGGGCCTTCCTCCTCCCAGTGGGGCATACCCGGAACACCTCACCACGAAGGCGTCCAGGAGGCATCTGGACCGGATGCCCAAGCCACCTCATCTGGCTCTTCTCAACACTGAGGAGCGGCTCTACTCTGAGTCCCTCCCGGATGACTGAGCTTCTCACCCTATGAAGAAAAGAGTAGTTAAGACAATTAAATGGCATCTTTCTCAGATAAGTGACCCCACCCCCCACATAATATGAACTTCAAACCAGTTTTAATATACAGTACTGTAGATAACAGTTATCAAGACTGTCATTTTCTCTTTAGTGTTTGGCTTCTCTAGGGAAATATCTACCCACCCTACAGTCGAATTTATTCAAAATACAAGTTGCTCCGATGTATTTGTCGCTCCCCTCGCCAGACTGCGCAAAAACTGTGCCTTTAATCAGGAAAATACGGTAATTAACTTTCAGAATATTGTACTTTAAGTGGTCTGAGAGGAAACAAGAATTCCATCCTGTTGCCTGGACTCTGTTTTCATGCTTTGGGTGTTTTCAGACAGGTAGCAATATTAAATAAATCATTGACAGCTACAATTACCAATTAATCCTTGACTGGACATAAAACATGTAGAATGGTGTCCTGTTGGAGTATATTTCTAATCTTTTGATTTGGACCAAGAGAGCTGAAGAAGGAACATATTTCAAACTTAAAACTATGTACAGGTTCTTCTGTATTTTGAGCTGATGGCAAACTGTTACAGATTAATTACTTCCCAATTCAGGTTTGCTAAAAAATAACTGAGCTTGGATAAAAATTTATGGAGACCCAGCATTTACTGTCATTGCCACAAAACACTGGAACAGTTTATCTTCTATTTAATCTAGTTACATTTTTCGAAATATCTAAAAAATTTTAAAGGAGACATATTGTGAAAATATAATTTTATGTCTGTGGATCTGTGATGTGAATCTGTGGATCTGAAAATAATGTGAAAGCGTCAAAGTTCTCTCTTGTTCCTTTTTTGATAGCTGGTTCCACAACAAGCCATTTGGATTTTTGGATATTTGTGATGTCACAGAAAGACATTTACAGTCCTCAGTCAATCCTCCAGGTCCACCAGAACCACCACAGCCATGCTGACATCCTGGGGAAATGTGCTGGGGATGCAACATGATGATATCCATGGCACAGACAGGGAAAAGTAGCGGCCAAGAGAAGCTCATTTGGATTCACAGGAACAGACACTGAAAACACTTGTCTGATACAGGACTGAAAACGAGGAGTATGGATATGGGATGATGAAGGATCTCTGTTGTATTTTAAGCTGAAATTTAACATACACATTCTAAAGACAGCTAAAAATTAAATTAACTTATTAAAATGGATATACGAAGTCTTCTTTAATGAAGAACAACTAAAATCAGACACTACAAAATGATGATAAAATGATCAAAAACATTACTATCTGAGAAACTTCTGCATCACTTTAAACTGACATGTTTCTTGTACTGTGGCTTATGTACTGTATGTCATACTTCTGTTCGAAAAGCTGTTGAAATTAATAGCAGAGAGAATTTATTTTTAGTGAAAACAAAATGTTTGTTCTGTTAAATTATGTCAATTTCAATTTATTAATTACACTGAGAGAAAGAACTGATGTTTTTTGTCTTGTACTTCAGGATATTTTCCGCTATCTCTGCTGCATGCTCGCATATGCACTCACGTAAGCATGGATATGGACACCCACCTACAGATCCATCCTAATGGTGACTCACATCTGTCTGAAAACACAGCGTTAGTGCACGAGCTGCTGTGTCCGAGGTCAGGTCTGTGCCACCGAGTCTGCTCTTCACTTAACTCTGACAGCAGACACAGAGGCAAGGATGAAGAATTTTCTTACATTAAAACTGTAACATATCTATGCTGCTTATTTAACACTCTATATCCAATCTGAATTATTTGAATGACAATGGCTGGAAGTAGTTTGCCGTCAAACCTCATCTAACCACAACCACTAGACAGGGAAATCAGCGGGGAAACAAACTGCATTTTCCTCAGTATGTGCTGATCAAACCCCTTCTGACAGACGTCACCTCTGCTGCTCCCTATCTGCCTGATTTATCCTGAATCCCAGCCCCCTCTGAAGCACCAGCACTCTGATCATCAGCCCACACAAGACACTGGCACTACCTCCACACGTCTACAAAGGTGGATGAACAGAAGAAAACGACTGCCTGCCCGCAAATACTGAACCTCTACTGGTTGTGAAGGAGGGGGAAAGAGTGAAAGGACAGAAAGTGAGTGCAGGAAGGAAAAAGGAGAACAATGTAAGTGGTTTTTACCCAATCACCAACCAGATCCCAGTTAAGACTTCTCTTTATGCTAAAGAAGTCTTTGTGGAATCATGACAAAGCTGCAGAAGCAAGCCTTTGTCTGAAAACAAAGAGGAGTGTGTTTGAGTGTGACAGAGTCTCCCATTGTAGTTTTGTGTGTGGTGTGGTGTGTTGTGTGTGTGAAAGAGAGAGAGAGAGAGAGAGAGAGAGAGAGAGAGATCCCAAGTGTGTTCACCTCTCAGAGCATTTGAGAATGTGCCTCTGTGAGTGTGAGGAAAGTGTGCAACACATACAATCACTGTATGTATGTGTGCATCTCACAGTGTGTGTAATTGTCACCTTCATTTCCTTTGTTTTGAAGTCTGAGTTGAGGAGGATGACATGGCCTCTGCTCATCTGTGAAATTCTCTAATGATCTCACATGCACACACACATCAAACCCATACACATGAACACATTTGGACACTCCAGCAAGAAATGTCCCGCCTTTCTCATCGCTACCCTGTCACCCCTGACAACAGTCAACATTGGGGGCAAAAATGAAGAGCGAGACATGAAAGTGACTGCCATCAATGCCTATATGAAAATACACTCAGACAGTCACATACACCCAGACAGTGACGAATCAGCAGCTACAGCCGTCTTGCTAATGGAAAGCCTGCCCAGCAGATGTGTCCTGGCGGAGGAGCACATGGAGTGTGAAACAGGCTTACTGTGTGTTCACATGCAGGTATTGAACCCTACACAGCTGAGGCCAGTAGCGACAGCCTGTGCAGCCACTAGAGAATAAGTGTTTAAGTGTGCATCTAATATTAGAGAAAACTCCTGGATCTTTGAGTTTCCATGTAATGAGGCTCAAATCAGTACATGACCTGAAAAAGTGGAAATATCCAATTCAGACTGTTGAAAACTGACATCTTTCTGCCATAAAGACATCTTTATCTTGGGGTTATATACAATACTCTGTGTTAAATTAGGGGAGGAGCTTCATAAAGCAAATGGCAAGAGAAGGATAACAAGATAGAGAAGGTGATAAGAACTGTTAAGGTGTGGGCAAAATGTGAAAGTGATAACAGGAGAAGTGCTGAAATTGGAGGAAAAGGAGGAGAAGTGAGAAAAGTGGACAAAAAGAGATGAGTGTCAAGAGAGCGATCCTGTCCTGCTTAATGATGACACAACAGTACCAGATTTATACTTGGGGCAGGATAAGTGGAACAGAGGGATGGCTGCTGAATATATAAACAGCTCCTGTCTGAAAGGCAGACTCACTCAACTGCATGAACTCTGATTTACCCCATTGCTGCACCTCAAATATGTCCACCAGCATTTACTAGCCTACTGCTTTCACTTTTTCACTATTTCTCGTTTATTTATTAATTAAATAAAGTCACACAATACGAACATAAAACTTTAGAAAACAGAACCTACTCGACTGTTTACATGCTGATGCTGGTCTCTGTATGAACCCATGCATGGATGGCTCCATGTTATTCAGCTCCAGCGCCTTAACAGAAAGACCACATGTGCGCATGCGTGGCTAGAGCGCGCTACCGCAGACAGGGGGCGTCAACATGGCGTTGTCTCCTCGACGACCGCACTGACTGCAACCTGCCAATAAGAGAGAGGCAGAGAGAGAGAGAACGACAGAGAGAAGCGTAGGCTACCGTTCTGTCAAACCTCCATCCTTTTCCAGCCCTATGAATCCCTACACGTTTCCAGGAGGATAGGGCGCATTTTGAAGTTTATTAACCCACCGCTCGTTTCTGTTTTTCTTGCGCAGTGGATGTTTTTGTGCAGCAGTAGACGCTCGAGCTTGTAGAGCAGGTGTGAGAGACAGCGGCGACCGCTCCTCTCCTCCCTGTTTCCAAAGGGAAATGTCGAGCGAGAAGCCGGTTTCAGCACCGCCGGGTTCTGCCTCTTCGCTCACGGACACAGACCGAGACTCCCATCCTCCGCCGGGCTCCTCTGGGCAGCAGCCGCAGCAAGTCGCCGCGGGCGCTGGCTCCGCCGCCACCGGGGAAAGGATGGTGTCTGCAGCCGGGTCTATGGTCCTCCCGGCCGGGGTGATTAATCCCGCCGTCCCGATCAGGAATATCCAGATGAAATTCGCCGTGCTAGTGGGCCTAATCCAGGTCGGGGAGGTTAGCAACAGGGACATCGTGGAGACAGTGCTCAACCTGGTGAGTGGAAACAACTAGTGAGAGAAAAACACAGAAAGGCAGCCGTAGAAAACGGTAGAATCACTGCGCCCTAACCCGCTATGTTTTATTTACGATGCTTCATTCCCCTGGTTGTGTGGCTTTCAGAGGATGATGTCATTTGTTTGTTCGCAGGATGGATGTAATCTTTTTAATTTTACGTATGAAAAGGAGAATATGTGCGAATATGCAGTGTAGGAAAAATAAAACTATATTATTGTGAAACCTTGAGAATCTGAATGGAGCATGTGACCCCACCAAGGCATGGAGGGCAGTCTAATCAACATCCATTGTTGACTAAATTACCCGTTAGCGCTCCAATAAGGAGAACAGATTTTAGCCAAAGTGCAGAGCAAATTGTATATGCAGGCTTTTCTGTTGACCCCGATATGTATCCTGAATTGATGCAATAGGCTGCTCACAAGAAAATGCGAACGGCTACAGTGTTGCGCACAACACTGAGCCTTAAACGGAATTGCTTCGCTTTGCTTACGAGCGAAATCATACATTCCTGTCCGTTGTCCATTGAAACTAAATTAATCCAACACGGACAAAGGCCGACTAGCATTATGCTATCCATCGACATATGTGAGTATGGCTCAGAATTATGCAGGCCTATTGTTGAAGACCGGGCCCTGCATCCTGTGCGCAGATCAGTGATGTGTAGGTAGCTGTGAAACGCTCACTGCTTTATATTGCTGTGTCCAACGAGCGATAATTACATTTGTGGATCACATATACAGAGCTACCTCCTCCCGTATTTACTCCTCCGTTGGAGTTTGTGTCTGCGATGCTGGGCCTAGCCTACACAAACACATGAGAGGATTTAATCCAGCTGGGGTTTTGGCATGACTGTGTTTCCCGTTACGAAACAGATGAGCAAAATGTACAGCAGACGTGGGTCTGGGAGACTAATGCTGTTTGGAGGATATAGGAATATAGGATGTGTGTGTTGGATGCTGTCAGGCTGGTTACCCTCCTCCATGCATCAGGCAATGGCGTCTACTGCATGACATTACAAATCTGCCAATAGAACAGGCACTCTTATCATGACTAATTTTCTTGTAAGGAAGAAGTAGCATTATCTAGACATCATTTCTAACCTGATTTTGATATAGTTTCTCTCCTGAGGTTGCAAGGTTTCATGTAACCCGTGGCCTATTTCTTCTCTGGATGCTCAGAGCAGGACAGCCTACAGCTGGGCTAAACCATTTTCTTCTCAGTCAGACTGGTGAGCTGTGAGGATTTCAGGTCGACTCTCTCATCTTCCAATTGATTATTGGTGCTACGTGGGAGAACGGAGAGGGCAGACCCAGGTAGTTCTCCTTCTTTTGCACCCCCGTGGCTGCACAGGCTGATAACCATCCATCCTGTTCCACAGTCTCTCTTTTTTCACTGTGGAGTGGCTGAGAGGAGTGATGCTGCCCTGGCTGGGCAGCGCCATGCATTTAA
>JAQQAE010000168.1:0-40165 GCA_029823295.1 Pseudamia nigra | reverse complement strand
CACCCGGTGTTGGGATCGAACCCAGGACCTTCTAGCTGTGAGGCACGAGTGCTACCCACTGCACCACCGTGTCGCCTAGCCGGAGTACCACTGTACATAAATAAACTGAAATAAATAAACAATGAAATAATGAATCAAATAAATGAAATAAACAATCAAATAAATGATCAAAATGGATAAACAAAGCAAGAAAATGAAAAAAATGACAAAAATAATCACAAGAATGAACAAATAAGCAAATAAATGAACACAAAAGTGGAAATTAAGAAAATCAAGTAAATTAAGAAAGAATAACAATATAATAAAGAAATTGAACAAAAAAATCCACAAATAATTAATGAAATTAGGAAAAACTGTCAAAATATTCAAGCAGGTGAACAAAAATGAATATATGTGAACAAATTGAGCTACATCATCTGAAAAATCAAGTAGAACAAGATAACCAAGTTTAAAAGATGACCAAAATAAACAACAAAAATCAACAAAATAAGCAACAAAAATCAACAAAATTATCAAATAAATAAATTTAAAAAACAGCAAATATTTGACTGAATGCAATATATTGTGCTGTAGTAACTTAATCACTACTAGTTACTCAATAGACAGTACAATTAGATGTGAGTGAAAATAGTTTTACTTGAGTACTGTTTCTGTTTACTGAATAACACTAGTATAGATTGTATCAAACCAGAAAGTTTGATCCAGATGTGAGCAACATAGTGATGCAGAATGCTTATACTTACAGGAGTTGAGGAAAAATAGCTACCGTAACATAGTAAATAAAGCTACAGACATGAAACTGACACCAAACTGTAGTGAAAGTCTGCTGATTCAGTAATGTGTTGACGTATCTTCAACATTTACAGAGCTAGATCCAGAAGAACACCACCATTATGGAAATATTATTTTTCGTGAGAAGCTATGGAACGAATAACAAAATAACATTAAAACTGACAATGTGTCTATCTTTATCATTCGTGTTCGTTGTTGTATCCCACTATGAGGAGAAACTGTCTTGGTGGTGGTCTTCGCTCTCTAAGTGCTTTCTTGTTACAACTGGGACCAAATCAACTAACCTATGTGTTTATATTCCTGTTGCACCTGGCAAATTAATACATACTGTGTATATGCGTACTATAAATTAGAACAGGAATACTGTGGCATAATACAGTCTTGCATGTGTGAGTCTTTACCTCACGATAGACTTATTTTCTTTCTATATATATTTTGAACTAAGGCCTAGGAAAAAAAGTTTTCTAAGATTGAGACGTTTGCGGTTTGTCCAGAGTATAATGACCTCCACTGGGAAGTAATTCTAGATTGTTTAATAACTAAACAAATTTAAGAAAAAAAGTCATAAAATAGGGATTCAGACAATCTAACGTTCAGAAAAAAAAAAGTCAGCTCTCTGGCATTTTCACAGTCTCTTTTTTTACAATCTTCACAAACATGCCAGACGTTACTCTGTAGGGCTCCAGACTGACACTCTGGGCTTGTTGTCAAGTATTATGTTCTCAACTGTTTGTGCTATTCTTCAGCGCCAAGCTGCTGGAGTCCGCTCTACCCCATGCAAAAAGACCTCCGCAACATTCAGCAGTCATATCTCTGCTTGTCTATCTAGGAGCCCGGTGTGTTTTCCCTCAAAGTCAAATTAAAAAGGTATGCCAGAAAAGAGAGCATATCTGCAATTCAGAACACATTTTTCTATCAGACAGGAGATATATTGCCAACTAAGTATTGTCAGATGTTGGCAAATTCCACATATTTTTCATATCCGGCCCCCTGAAACTTGGGGCCGCTTCAAGACTCAAGGCACATCATCGACAAAGACTCTGTTTGACCTTAGGAGCACAAGCAGAAATGAACCAAATATCCATTCTGTTTTCTGCGAAAATATTTTCTCTGATATAAATGCAATATCACCGGCCATAAATCATTTAGGAATTCATTTGGAAATCATTTGAAAAACGCATTTATTTGGGTGGTGTTCATCAATAAATGTGGCTCTTGTGGAAAGTTTTATTTATATATTCATGCATTCAATAGATTCAGTTATTCATGTATTCACTCATTCACAAGGTCTAGTCAGTGGCTATGTGTCAGGCTCCCGTGTGTGTGCGTGGATGTGTGGGTGTGTGTGACCTGCGGCGTAGCCCTGCTATGCTGCGGGCTAGTGCAGTTCCCCAGGGGGCTCTCATCTTTTACTGAGCCCTGACAGAAGATGGAGGCTGGGAGAGGGGTCCGCTGCATTAAAAAGCCTTTACCTAGCTCTGATTTATCACCCCTGCCTCACATACACACACACACACACACACACAAACACACACACACAAACCTGCCTGCCAACCCCACGCCATCTCACCATTCCTCGCCGTAGCTCGACTCTACACTCTATCAAACACACAGACATATGGATGCAAGCGTGCATGCACACACACACCCATAGACTTAAATGGACACACATTTACACAACATCAAACACATACTCCTTCCATCATAAGATGGCTGCCTCAGAGAAAGAGTGAGGGAGCGAGGCGCCGCACGCACCGCAGTGGTGATTTTGCATTTTAATGGTACCCTTCCTCTCCTCCCTTCACCCCTTTCTCCCCTCAGTTGGTAATTCTGGTGACTCGTGGGCAGGCAGGCGGCAAGTGACCAACTACCTCACCACAGGAAGATGGAGTGACACAATTACAACACAGCATTTACTGGCTACGTCACCTGCAAATGCTTGCATCTGAATGTGACAGTCACTCAGTAGGTGCAGGAGGAGAATAGGAAGGATGGGTAGTGTGTGTGTGTGTGTGTGTGTGTGTGCTCTGTGGCAGGAAGTACATTGTCATCACGCCACAACAAGTAAAATGGACTTAGACCCAGAAAACAACCTCCTGCAGATGCACTCATATATACACACATGGATCCAACAGGAAGTGAACCTTTAATTGCGCATGAAGACACCTGCACCAACACGCACAGACAAAGAGAAAATATCGTTGTGAAATTCAAAGCTGCATGCATTCAAAGCAGAGACACAAACAAAGTTGAACACTGGTTTTAGAACACGCTACGTACACACAAACACACACTGGCTCACACACTCACATAAAACGGCTGTCAACAGCACACACACGAAGAACACAGCACTTGTCCTTGAGAGGGTCCAAGACTTGGTAATCATATTCATTCATTCATTCATATATGGGTGGAATACATTTGCTCCATCCCCGCTCGAGTTATTGCATGGGCGCTGATAAAAACTGGGGGGAAAAGACACAGGGAATGGATTTAATCTGTGAATAAAAACCTTTACTTCCACCGCACATTAATATGAGTTGACTTTGCAAGAAGTTAAATGTTTAGAATTACAAATTTTTGTCATTGTCACGATCTGCCAGATGAAAAAAAGCGACTCCTGCACAGGACAATCATCTTTTTCATTATTATTCAGTACTGTATTCTGTATCTTCTTATTGATGCATTCATTTTTGAGGGATGTGTAAAAGATTTTTTGTTTTGTTTTGTTTCTATTTTATTAGCAGGAGCAGAAAACACAATCTTAAAACAGACTTCATTAATTTGTCCTGAAAGTAGTTTATTACAACTGTTATTGCTAAATTAGTTTATGGAGAATTTTAAATAAAGGTGTCATTTGTTTAGTTATTGATTTATGCATAGTGACTGAAATGCAGTTGATGAGTAAGAAGCACATAAAACAGCAAAAAATAGAGAATTACAGCATACTAGAGAAACAAATCTTTTGTTTGCACCAAATCTTGTGTTTTAAACATGAATACGTGTGATCCAAATAGGGGTTTGGTCGACCACACAGCAAGCAACTGATGCTTAGTGGTAAATCCAGTGGGTGAATGTGTTAACTACCTTACTACCCTGTGCATGTGTGTGTTTGTGCAGACACAGGAGGAGGAGTGGTGGCTGGTAATAGTTCACACTTCACTGCATGTAGTGGTGTTAAAAGCAGGAAATCTGAACACATTTTAATACAGAAAAAGCATCATATCAGTGGTGGAAAATACATATGATGCCACTGAGAAAGTTACTAAAATATGTTTTATTCAGCCATGTTAAACAGACAGCTGAGGTCAAAATGTTTAGCGCACCAATGAAAATTTTGTTTTTTTCTCAGAATTTTTTTCTCAGTTGCTGTTTAAATGATTTGTATTAAAAAATATAGTACTTTAAGAACAAATTATGATGCCCTCACAAACACTAGCATACAAAGGGTGAAAAATCTGACCTTAATCAAATATATGTTATTTATGAGCAGGACTGACGTTAATTAAGAGATCCGTGTAAAAAAAAAAAAGAATAAAAAAAATCATGATCCCTTTAACTGCCTGTTTAATGTGACTTAACATGGCATAATATTAACAAAATAAGCAACAAAATTTAACAAAACTGAATTACATACAATAAATAAAATCTGCAGCAAACTGAACAAAAAAAGCAATAACATGAGCAAAACAAAAAAATGAGCTTATTGAATGAGCAGGCAGTTGAAGTGTCATCATACAGTATTTTTTATTGAACAGAACACTTTTGTCTCTTAATGGGAATAATGTAACAATTTTTAAAAATCGGACACTACAAAAAAAACCTAAAAATCCATGAAAATCAATGTTGCTCATTTTTGACATATTCATGACTGTAATAATACCCCCAAGAAAAATCCACTTTGCATTCAGATTATTAAAAATATAATTTTTTTGTGTTTTTTTTAAGCCAATTTCATGATGCCAACACAAACACTGGCACATGAAGGGGCTAATGTCTGAAAGGGTTAAAAAGTGCCAATTTTGATTAGTTGTGTTTGAGAAAGCAATAACAGTAAGTTACTTTTATTTGCAAACAAAAATAACCAGGATCACATATTATTAACCCACAGAAGAACTGACCTTTTTTTCAAGCAAAGCAGAAACCACCACTAGGTAGTGTTCCAAATGTGTGGACTGAATTTAAAACTGAACATGTGTCCAATATTCACTTCAGAAAGGCTTAATTTGTAAAAGAATCAAAGAAATGAGTTTAAATCTGCGAAGGACACACAGCAGGAGAAGGATATACAAAATATCATGCAGGTCTGGAGTAAAAAGCATGGGAAACATTTTGAAAGGGGGCTAAAACATGAAAAGGTGGCTAATAATATTGAACTCAACTGTATGTGTTCTTGTGTCTCACAGAAAAGCTATCAACAGCGCAGTTCAACTATATTAACAGTAGTGTGAGTTTCATTTGAATTTTTGCGGTTATCGTTATCGCCTCAAAATTTTATGCATCAAACACGTCATATTCTGTGTTATGTGAACTGTCAATGCATCATTTTAAGCCCCTTCAGCTTAAGTATCTGAAGCAGATAAAAAATGCAAAAATAATCAAGAAAATGAACAAGAATGACATAAGTCAGCAAATATGAATGAAAAATGCAAAAAATGAACAGAAATGAAAAAATAATAAAGAAAATGAAAACATGTAACCAAAATAATCCACGAAATAAGCAATAAAAAACAAAAAAATCCACAAAATAAATAGGACTGAATGAAAAATGGACAGAATAGTAAAGAAAACCAACAGTCACAAACAAAATAAGTAATAGTGTAGTCTTTCTGTGTGGAGTTTTGCATGGCAGGTTTTTCTCTGGGTACCCCGGGTTCTCCTGCACCCAGAAACCATGCATCCTGCACCGTTAATGTGGTAGCAAGATGAATTTCTCACAACACATTACTATAGTACTATAAATAAATAAATTAAAATAAAGAACCTCATGAACAAAAAAAAAGTCCACAAATACTGAACTGAACAAAATAATAGAGACCACGGTCAAGAACAAAGTAAGCAATTATAATAAGAAAAAATTAACCAAATAATTTACAAAATGAGCAGAAATGCAGAATATAAACAAGAAAATGTACAATAATGAACAAAGTAAGCATCCATAACGAACAAAAATGGTAAACTACCAAACCATAGAAGCAATTAAATGAAGAAAACTGAACAAAATGCATCACACCTATATCTATGAAATGTTCAGGATCTGTATATTTGGAGTTGTACCTAATTTCCTGGTACTTTGAAGAATTTCCTGGTGGGTAGAAGACTTTTCGCTACTAATCTGTGCTGTTGCATGTGCATATGTTTTGTGTACTGAGGAAATGTAGGCTGAGAGGAAGCCTTCTGCAGCTGTTGCCTCCAAAACCATAATTCATTGTTGGGAATGCTGCAATCTAGATTACATCTCTCAAAGCTTAAAAGTGTATTTTCCCATAAACAGCAATCTATGGCACATAAAAATTCATTCTGCTTCAGCATAAACAATCCCCTTGTCCTCTCACCCCAGCACATGTGTCTATGTGTGTGTGCATATGTGTGTGTATACATGTATTTGTTGGTATGGCATAAACAATCCCGTACTCGTGTCAGGAACATGGAGTGATCCATCAGTTTCTCCACAGAAAACCAATTTCACTGGAGATGTTCAGTTTTTCACAGACATACACCACCTACCCTTACGGAGAGAGAGGGAAAAAGGAGAGAGAGACAAATACAAAAGCAGAAGATAAAGGAAGGGTGGAAAGAATGGCAAAGGAAATGGAACAGAGGCGAGAAGGAGACGTGAGGCAAAATTGAAAGGGAAGGATGGAGGGAATGAGAGAGAAGAAGAAACACCCGTCTAGCTGTATTTAATAGGACACAGTGTTATTTGCTGTCTCATCAGTTCAATATAGTACCTAAAAACTGTTCATCTGCTGCCCTACACTCATATGCACTGGGAGTTGAAGCATAGCACCTGTCAAATAGGCTTTATGTGACTGCACCCTGAAAAAAAATAAAAGAATGAACGAGAGAAAGAGTGACACCAGCGTTTCATTCTGTACATAGAAGTGTTTGTGTTACTAAAAAGGAATAAAGATGAAAGACGCAGTTTGGTGGGGGGTGGGGGGGTATTTTTTTGCTTTTGACCGCTGCTTGAAGTGTGGAATTATGAGCAAGAGCAACGCATGCTGTAGCGGCCCAGTTTTGCAGTTTTGAAGCAGGCAGATGACAACATAATTACAGAGAGTCATCTCATAACACGTAATTAAACAAACAAAGCATGTCGTCTCCTCCTAAGGTCCCTGTTTGTAGCATCTTTTGTTCTCCTGCATGTGTTGGCTGAAAAGCAGTCTTGCATGTGCTTATGCCCGTGGGGAGGAAGAGTAGGTGAAACTGAACATGTATGAGTACGCACAGAAATATGGTATGCTAACAAACAGGCAACGGACAGCAGGCTAATGTATCTTTGGAGTAATGGGCTTAAGTTAAAACAAGATGAGAAAGGCCTTCATTTTAGAGGAGCTGCATCGCTGCTAATGGCTAGAGGGCCTCCAACTGCCATCTCAGCCTATTATAACTTGGAGATGGCTCTTCTGCGTTTTTAAAGATGAATGCAAATTAAAAAGCATTAGGCTACATTCATTTGCGGTCTTTGGCATATAGGGCACTTTTGGTCGGAGGGCCACTTAAGGCTGCCTTATTTCTTCAAATGACCTTGAAATCAAAGAAAGAGCAAGTTTTAATGATTTAGAGGGCTCTTAAAGACTAGAAAGAAAAAGCAATACAGGGCCTCATTAAAATTTTCATTTAAACATTAAAAAAGCTTTTTGTTACAAATGTCCCTGCCAGGATGCTGAGTTGATACACAAAGAGAACTGTAAGAATGCCCAGCATCTGAGCCAATTTGATGTCAGTGCATCTCCTCATCCCTTCATCAGCGATTCAATAAATTACAAAGCATGCCTTTTTGGCTGCTTTATAATTGTCTTTGTTGAGACTGGAGCTGGTGTGTGATAAACGACGAGCTGTGGAGCATTGCGTTTTGGTGCAGGGCCTGTGAATGACCTGGGGAATGCATGGTGTCACTTTATATTTAGCTTCTATTTCCTCACCGACTGCTCTTCCACCGCACATGGTATGATTTCAGTTTGTTAGTGTATGTGTGTATATACGTGAACAAAGAGTGAGACATATCCCATCACCCCCTAAAATTCCTTCATTCCCTCCTCCATTGCTCCCTTATTTCCCCAACGACTCAGCACGCCTTGTAAAAACCTCAGCCAGACTGCTCAGCGCCCTTTAAAATGTAAAGCAATATTACGAAACTTGACACGTTAGTCTCTGTTACTATGGTATTGTTTCAGGGGTCCAGTGAATGTAAAGTGAGCTGTCCAGAGGTAAGTGGGTGTGTTGAAAAATGTTCACTTTACAACTTGTTTTTGAACTAAAAGAAAGTGTGTAAGGAACTGATGAGAGAACTGTAACACTGTTTAGTACATTTACTAACGCTGTTTGTTTGTTACAGGTGTGTATAAATGCCAAATAAAGAAAGTGTGCCACATATTTTTCAGTGTTTGGCATGTGGATTCAGTCTTCCATAACTTCACCTCTCGTGTGTTTAGTTATTTACAGCTCTGACAACAAAAAGCCTTGAACTGTTCAGCAAACTACACAGCCCTCTTTGTGTCACAGGCAAAACAGGAAATCAGGCTTTTGTCCGCTCGAGATGGCATCAAAAAACACCTTGTTTCATCTGTCTTAAGCAATCCCATCTTGACGCCTTCACACGTCCCCAAGTGAGGCTGTGCCGCTCCTCAGAACAGATTGGGAAACAGCACAAACGATCTGCCGGGGAAGTCCCAGCGGGCTGCCATAACATGCTCGTTTGCCGACGTACCTCTGTTGCACAGAGCCCATGTTTGATTTCTCTCAGGTCGCCCCTCCTTTTCTTTCTCTCTTGCTCTCAACTCTCACTTCACTTCTATCACTTGCTCATTCTGCTGTCTGTATCACCTACTTTCTTTCTGTCTTTCTTTCCATCTCTTTTCTCCCTTTTTCTCTGTGTGTCTGACACTCACTCTCTGTCAGCCTGTTGGCCTGTCTGTCTGCGTTACTTTTTCTTTTTCCTCTCGGGTGTGCCTTCCTCTTTTCCCTCACACCTCCTCCTCCTTCTCTTTCACTTTAAAATATGTGTTAGTTGGCTGTGTGTCTTGTAGAAATGCCAGCAGTGATTGTATCCTTCATCCACAATGCAATAATGAGGCAGGTGTACACCTGCCCCCTCCATTTTCCTCACCTTCCTTCTTTCCTTTTGTACCTCTGAAATGAGGTATTGCAGCAGTAAACACTGAAAGCAAGAAGGCCAAAAGAAAAATGTACAGAAAAAAAGATTAGATTGGATTTTTTTCACTGCTAGTTTGTGTGTGGCCTTTGTTGACACTTGGATGAAACTGGACAAAAAATGCTGTTTATGTTTATTTTCCATCTTAAAGGATGAATCACAACAAGACTTGTGCCTTTTGTTGCCTGCTTCTGTGTCCTCTTCCCCACTGATGCAGTGCTGCCAACAATATTTATCTCCTCATTTACTTTTTACACCCTAGAATTTCCTCTTGGGTGTAAAAAGTAACAAACTTTCACATAATCAGTTTTTGGGTGAGTTTAAAAGTTGCATTACACCTGTTAACAGAAAAACAACAGGTTCTGTTCTGGCGCATACCCTGAAATACAGCCAGCAATAAATAATAAGATTTCATGTTTAGTATTTGTGCACGAGGGACAATGGTTTCCTGATTTCTCAGGTGTAATGTTTTGGTGGATGAATCGCAGGTGTAGGAGATATTGTGTGGTGGATGGAACCCAGGTGCCCGAGTTATTTCCGGTCTATGCCGTTAATCACCAACCTGACGCTGAAATATGGCTTGCATTTTAGTGGTTTTAAAATAGAGTTCCCCTGACTGCATATACTTATGTAGGGAAATAATAATAATAAGGGCAAGATAAAGCCAAGAGACTGTGAGAATGTTTCAAATGAATGTGTGCTACAAAACGTGCTCTGTTTTATCAGCACATGAGCTCAGTCTACGTGATAATAGAAACTAAAAAGCCTCTGATGCTGTCTCCCTGATAACAATAATTTGACAGTTTCAATTCATATGCCGCAATCAGTGCATTGATGTAAGGAGCTGATTAATAACTAACTTTACCAATCCTTGCTAAAGGAATTTACATGCAAATGCTTTTTGGTAAAGCGACCAAATAAGTTTTTGTAATGCCAAAAATTCTTTGTATGTTAATGTCCATATGACTGTTTAAACAGGCATGATTGATTTGCAACTCAATTATGAACTGGTGTGTGAAGTTTTTGTAAATAAAGATGAATATCATTAAGCATGTTCATCCCTTAATTCGCACTGCCCAGTTCTGCTTTCACTCATTTCTCTCATCAGCCATAGAAGAGTCAGACGGTTTTACATCAGAAACAGGCTAAATATTTGATTATAAGGTGTTTATCCTCGTTAAACGATGACAACATAGTAACGCCAATATGAAAGTGGCCTCAGATGTGATGTTGGTCAATATCTATTGACAGACAAATCATTGTTGTTGTTCTTTGGTTTCGTCATTGTCCGGCCCGATGCATGAGGGGCTAAACTGGGAGTGAATGTGATTGGATTTTCAGCCTCCATCATTAAATTCCCATGCGGGGAATACTAATTCCAGTATTTAGTGCGGTGATGCTAGGGCTTGCTTTCATCTTAAACTGATTCCAGTCTAATTAGATTGGGCATGTGGGGGGTGGTGGATGTATCTGTCTGGACTAATCCCTGCCTTTCTGTCCCAAACATTGTATTATCCAGAGAAAATCCATTGGCTGCAGGCTATTCAAAGCCAGATCTGCCTCCACTGCAGCCTCTGTACTGTATCATCTGGAAAGCTGTGGCTAGAAGGGTGCACTGTGCAGTGAGGGTGGAACCTAATGGTCATGAGTGATGTATGGGTTGCAGAAAACGCCATTTAGAATTTACAGTAAACCTTTTATCGTGTATTCAGGGCAAGACCGCTCTCTGCTGCGGCCTCTTTAGCAAAGCTGTGTCTGACCAACTATGAACTACTCCTCTCTTCACAGGGCCTTTTTATTCTAGGACAGTGCAGTTACATGTAGGTTGTGGAACTGGGTGGCCTTCTAAGTACGGTCACATGAAAATGGTTCGTTTTATGACTTTTATATTTTTTATGAAAGTTTTTTTTAGTAGATATGAGTCAGAATCAGCAAACAATAAACTTGTGTATACCCTTATGCACACAAACAAACATTTACTGTGTACACAGATCACCCTGTTATCCTGTTTGTGATTTACTGGCAGACCACAGTGAAAGCACAGTGTAAAGAGGTCCTTCTTCTAGGCACAGGGAAGGCCAGAAAAATGAAAGGCCTTCAGCCATTGTTCTCCACAAAGGTCAAATGCAATTCAATCCCATAATATGGCAGGGGGGAGCCCTACCTCGGCAACTGCCTGCACTTTAAGGGTGAGAAACAGGAAAGGGCCATTCAGCAGAACAGTTGCACCCTGTGAGCCGAGCACATTCGTCAAGGGCAAGTCAGATGGGGGGGGGGGGGTGTTTTTTCATGTTGCGGCTGTTTGACTCCACATTAAAGTGTGTTGAGTCAAACCATAAAGGCCACAACTGAATCTGACAAAGTGAAAAGATCCTCATCTTCCCCTTCATTTTTGCTGCCCTTGTGAAATTTCATTAGGTGGATTTAACGGCTTGTGAATGTCGGTTTTCTCCGTGACCCTGACACTGGTGGCGGACATCTCTCTGGCAGGGTGTGATGTACTGCGTTGAGATGTTCCTGAGGTGCAATTTTTAATGTGATGGCATATGTTGACCTCAGGTCTAAAGTCGCCCTCACATCGTACACTTGTGTTCATTTTCATTTTTAATTTCATTTTAACAGAAATATAAAGTCAGTGGCACAAAACACAACCCCTCTTCCAGTTCTTAAATAACCTACTCTATACATATGTAAGCAAAGCATTAACGAGAACTCTGTGCTTTTGTCTACACCACAATTAAGGTTGTGCCTTGAATACCTGTAATGCAAAGTTCAACTTCAGATGTTCTCAGTTGTCTTTTGTTTCTGTTGATCTGTTAATCCATTATTGTGATCTATACTTGTAATTTATTCTGATGGGTGAGGTGTAGAGTGGCACCTGATCAGAGTCCAGATTAGCACCTACTTCCAAATATAATCTGCATCTGCCTAGAGCTAGATTAAAACAAATAGTGATATACCCATAATATTTTGAATTGTGGTTTTAAAGTCAATGAAATGACACAAGTGGCTACACATACATGGATAGTATTTGGAGATAAAAGCACATACCAGTTATAGAAAAAGCTGCATCACAATTAGAACAGTTATTGTAATTGAACTGAATGCTACATAATCCTAGATATTATGTGAATCAAAAATTACAATAATGATGGGTTATTTCTTCGTGTCATGCATTATTCATGAAGTGCTGAGATGCAAACTTCAATAATGCAACAGTGTATGCTTTTTTCTACAGTACAATCAAGTAAAACGTTAGGTATAAAATGCTTATTGGCCACAGATGAAAGCATGTTTTGTATTAATTTGAGTTGAATTTCAAAAGCTTTGATTTTCCCATTAAAAAGACAAAAGAATGGAACTTTATCAAAACATAAGTTAAGCTGAAAAGAATACAAAGAATATGTGATGAAGCCAAACTGGTTTGCAGATACAGTTTTTAATGTATCACAACAATGAGCAACAAACATACTTGATGAACTATTTCCAGAAGTTGTTCAAATACCATCTACAATAAACGTCATTTCAACTATGACAACAGGTCTGTGACAAAATAAAAAAAAAGGTTTCAAAACCATGTTATTACCGTGATACGGTACAGTTGAGACCTCAAACAGTACAGTAACAAAAACTAATGCGACTACTCTCTATATATAAAACATCAATAACATTTTTGGTTTAGTTTATTTAAAGTTTTAGCCATAGGGGCTTCTTCTTATTAAAACCTCAGGGTGCATTTCCTATGTAACCCAGATGTTGAAGAGTACATATTGTGTAGGATATGATTGCGCCATGAAAATCCCTTTGACATCCAGAAGAACAATTCCAATTTCAACCTTTTGAAGGCTGTCCCCATAAACATGACACAATCCATCCATTTTTTTTTTTCAAAAAGTTCTTTTTTTTTCTTTTTGGCTGCTGTGCAGTTGCAATATCTATGTACAGTTATATTGTTGGACCATCCTTTTTGTTGGTTTGTTAGCTTTTACCAGTCCTTGGTGTGGAAAGCGTCCTGTCTGACGCTAACATCTTAGCACACGATGCTAGCTGACAGTTCAGTCTTTTAATGCTGAGCCACAAAGTGGGGAAAGGCAAAAAGCCAGAGTTGTGAAAGCCTTTGGAATCAGGACAGTCGCTCATGTTTGTACAATGGCAGAATTGCACCTTGGGAGGCCAGGATGTCTCTTATGAAACACAATCAAAAAGTGTCTTCAGGATTAAAGTAAATGTTAAAATACTAAAAATCCAAATAATGACATTTAAAAAGCTCACACAGAAAATTAAAAACTGACATTTTGCTTTAAAACCTTGAAAAAAAACACCTTTACAATAATAAAACAGAAGAGGAAATGTTACTTGATTTCATTGTTTGAAACAATAACTAAGCATGATTTGATTTAACCTGTCAAACAGTTGCATTACATGCTACTTGCTCATCTCAGAATAGGAAATACCAAAAGCAATACATTTTTGCATTTCTTCATATTAATAAATTTGTACCATGCACAGCCAACTACGAATATGTACAACAGCTTAGCTTTCTTTGTTCACAAGCCTTTTCTTTCATACAAATAGCCTTCTGTTACTTTGGAATGAATCACATTGGTTTCGATTACCAAACTAGAAAGTGATTCGTAAAAAATTGAACACCCTTTGACAGCTTTCACATTCTTAGTTCCACAGCAAAAGAAAAAAAAGAAAGAAAGAAAGAAAGAAAGAGAAAGAAAGAAAAAAAGAAAGAAAGAAAGAAAAGGAAAAAACAAAGCAAAAGCAAAGCAATTAATGGTTCAGTATTCTGTCTGGTAGAAAGTAGAGAGAATTTATGGCAAGCAAAATAATATCACACAGTAGCAGCAAACTTTGTAAGTTAATACTTTGCAATGTTGAAATCATTAAATGTGGAAAAATTAAAATGCTGACTTTAACTGTAGATCAAGTGCCCAAAGAATTGATGGGAGGACGTCAACCTATGCACTTAATGGCAGTGTATAGGTGTAACACTGTTTTAAGTTCTACAAGTACATGAAAATGTTTTAATATACAACACAAATGCTGTTGTCCCCCTTTTAAAGCAGCATATTTGCAAATGTATAGCAAATGATCATATCTTTAACATTGTGACCAACTTGTACCTTAACAGTTTCAAGTATACAGTACTGCTTTCATGGATGCACCAATTGTTAAATATGTCTCTAGATTGTTAGGCATCAATCCTGTAACAAATATGGACCAATATGCTGCTGCAATAGACACAAATAATAATTAAAACACAAACATACATACATACAAACAGAAAAATTCTATTAAATTAACAAATGGCCTATTCAAATAATAAAAAGACAAATAAAAACAAAATAAGTGCACTATAGTCCAGACACAAGCAGGTACCGTAACAGTACAGCAATTCACAAATGAAAAATGTTATATTCACATAATTCAAGAGTCTATCAAAACTAGAGTTATTACCTCTTCAGAAAAGGGTGTGAGCAGAGGTAAAAGTGAGAAGGTAAGAGTTGGCACAGATTAGTATATACTACAAGAAATAAGGGGGTGGGAAATAGTTACAGCTTGTTGAAATACAAACTGGCAAACACAGGGGCATCATACACATTTACTTCACCATTCTAAATTCCCTCAGTGGCAAAACCATACTGTCTTTGTAGGGCAAAACTAAAAGGATATGCACATCGTCCATTGTAACAGTAATATTGTCTCTTGGTACTCTATACACATCAAGGAAATGCGTCCGATAAAGCTTGACATGTTTTGGTTATAAGCCAAGTGTACCCAGGCTTGTTGCTGCTTTAACAAATGAGAAATGTTATGTTCTGACCTGAGAATTTAAAGCTACTGAATTACACCTATCTAAACTAAGAGAGATTCTCTTTGAGGGTTCTGGATCGTCATCCCATACAGTACATGCTAGCATTTGGAAAACAATCCAGCTGAGGTGCAATTTGCTATCGTGAGAGTTTTTGGCTTGAAACAAGCCCCCCCCCAAGGGAGCCTGTGGGATTTTTTCCTACTCCATGTTTTTGTATACAATATAAGCTCAGTCAAGCATCTGCAACAGTTCTGTCCATAACAAAAATCAATCAATATCTTGCCAGCATATCAATATGGGAAAAACAATCCTGAGTCAATCATTTGGTACTGTAATTTTTTGGGTTAAGAGAAACTTTGGAACTGCAGTTTAAAAAGTCTTATTTTTTTCTTTAAGCAAGGGATCCTTTTGTCACTCCTACACACTGAACATATCCATTCTTATACTACTGAAGCTTGCGTCTAGGCCAGAGGCCGGCTTAGCCTTGACTTCCAACGCGTTATCTAAGTCATCCAGCTTCTGGCTTAACTCATTGTCAGACTCATCTGAACAACTCTCGGTGGGTAGTGAGGTTGGAACCCCTGAGGTGCTGCAGGAAGTTGAGGTAACCGTTGAAGGTGAGGAGAGGGGGGGAGGAGGAGAGGCAGACGGGGAGGAGGAAGCAGCTTTCCGGGCTGTGGAGGCCTGGAACAGGACATTTGGCCAGGACTTCATGGACAAGCGAGAGAGATGAGGAAAGGTGTTATTAGAAGAAGCTGCAGACTGCGAGGTAGATGTGGTGTTAGGAGTAGGGGAGCAGACAGAGTGAGGTAATAATCTAGTATGCTCTTTGGCATTTCTCATTGCTTGTTTGATTGTTTTCTCTTTGTGCAAGCTCGACTGAAGGTGTTGGCCAAGTGCTTCATTCCCATTAACAACCACATTGCAGGCAACACAAGTGTAGTTGCTCACTGCTTTTCGAAGCACTGTCTCTTGCAGGTCAGTAAAAGGATGTCCGAAGTAACAGAAGGACTTCTGATGACGCACCACTGAATCTTCGTCAGCAAAAATCATCTGGCACTTTCTGCATATAAACTCATGCTTGACGGACGGTACAATAAAAGCATCTGGAAAATCCATGGTACTTTTGGTATCTGTTTTCGGTTCTTCTTTTGTGCTTTCTGTTGAAGAGCCTTTGTTGGTTTCATCCTTAGCATCTATAGCTTCTTTTGGTTTGAAGGAGTTGATGGTGGTGCTCTGTATGCTCTGGGGTGTTTTCACAGGGGTCTGTTTCTGTGGCTGCTGCTGCTTCTGCTGTTGCTCAAGTTGCTTCTGCTGCTGCTGCTGCTGCTTCTGCAGTGAATCCTGGAGGGACTGCTGGTACTGCTGATACTGTTGCAGAAGCGCAGTCTGTGAGAGACCAGCAGCCATAGCAGCTTGAGGGACTGCTGCTGGGCCGTATGGAAACAGGTTTTCCATTCCACACAGTGGTGGGAAATAGCCCCCTGCCTGGACCCCTCTGGGAAGTTGGGGAGAGAAGCAGTTGGGAAATCCAGGAAGAAAGTAGGGCAAAAACTGGCCTCCCAGGAAAGAGCTTGGATCACCAGTGGCAAGAGCATTTTGAAGTGCCTGGAGTTGGGTGGTGTCCAGTGGAGTCTCAACTCCTGGTTTCCCTGCAGCTGGACATGGTTTCTCCCTTTTCTTGGCCATGCTAGGGGTCTCAGGGCGTGAGTTGCTCTCTTTCTCTCTGTCCTTCACCTTCATCTGAAGTGAGTTGTCTCCTCGTTTCTTGCTGCTGTCTCTCTCTGGGTCTTTACCTTGCTGCTCTGTATGATTTACTGCTGCCAAAGGTGTGGAGGGAACAGGAGGAGGAGGAGGAGGAGGAGGAGGAGTCTGCAGAAGAGTCTTGGTTGGGGTAGTGCTGAGAGACATGGCAGGAGAGGGGGTGGCTGGTGTAGGGAACCCAAGCATGCCAGCACCGGGAGACGCTAAAGCTGAAATACAGTGGTATATAAATATGGAAATATTCAATATTTAAATATTCAATCCCAAATTATTATGGATATTTGTTTGCATGACAAGATTAAGATGTTTGTCACTGGCAGATTATATATCTGCCTTTTTAAGATTTTGTTATGGATCAAAACTGTCACATGCGCTTTATGATAATTTCATCTGCCAATATATTAACATATACATATTTCAAACCTACAATTATGGGGAAAACAAACAACACAAATCAAAGTCATGATATAGATACATTTCTTATAAAAAAATCTCTGAATTATCAGTTAGCAATACAACTCCGATGACATGCATGCACTAAATACACCATTTAAAAGTTGAAAATACTCTTAAAAATAGGGCTTATTGAGAAACACCATTGTGATATAGAATAAACAGCAGAATAGAATAAAATAGTGCATGGTAAAGCTCAGTTCATAAAGCTTCTAGTCTATTTGAATTTTTTCAATGTTTGTCATACTAACTCACCAGGTGTGTTTGGTGGAAAAACAGGAAGTGATGATGGTCCATTGACCCCAGGAAGTAGCACTGGTGGTAGACCAGATATCCCTGGGTAGCCTGAGGGCAGACTGAGGCCATGAAGTGCATTATTGTTGTCCACTGTAGTCTGTTGCTGCTGGCCAGGCAGGCTGAGTCCCTCACCAGCTTTCTTTATGCGGTCTAGTTCTTGCTGGGCCATTAGCTGACGGACAGTGGTTGGTGCTAGGTAGTCCTTTTCTCTATCTACCTGGTTGCCCAGGGTTTCTTGCACTTTGGTGATGTGCTGTTTGGAGAATATGTGGTCCCGGACTGACATCCGGGCAGTGTACTTTACACCACACAAAGTACACTCAGGCCTGGGCCCCTCTGGTGAGCCTTGACTTATCATGAATGGCTTTCCAATATTAATCTTGAATTTCTTTTCTTTAGCGCGGGCATTTTGGAACCACACCTGGACAACACGCTTGGGTAGTCCAATCTCATTGCCCAGCATCTCACACTCTTGCATTGTAGGAGTGCGGTAGTCACTAAAACAGGCTTTGAGGACTTTGAGTTGCAGATTACTCATCTGGGTCCTGAAGCGTTTATGTCCTGGCCTATCTCCTGCATTGTTGCCCTTCCCAGACTTGCTGAAGGGGTTACCTGCCCCGAAGGGACTAGGCGAACTAGGGTCAGCAAGGCTTGATGATTCACTTCTGTCATTGTTTTCATCCATGTCATCATCCCTTGAGCTGAAGTAAGAGTCACAGTCTTTTCCAGAGAAGCTAAGGACAGGGCTAACCATGCTGAATTGGAACCTGTCATTTCCACCATCAGAATTTGGCAACAGGCCACTCTTGCTGTCATTGAACTTGTCTCCTCCAATGGCTGTGAGGTTTTCAATCTCATTGTTGTTACCCTCATCCCCAGTTGTAGCATCACTAATGGCTGTATTAATTGACGATGTCTCATCAAAGTCCATCTTACTGACATCATGAGATGAGGCTTCTGCTGAATTACTATTAGGCCCTTCAGTTTCATCACAGTTTTCAGCTTTTAAGGATGAAGGGCTTAAGAAGTTTTTTACTTGTGCCTCTGATGGTTTGACAGGGGTTGAGGATGCAGCAGGCAGCTCATATTCATTTGGCTCAGTCTTTGTAGGCAGCTGTGGGTAGTCAAAGAAATTATACTTATTTGGGCTTTCACCTCTTTCATTGTCTTGATTCATCATTGGGCTTGGTGGCAAGCTGAAGCCTGCTTGCTTAGCCTCATGCCAATGTCTTGATCGTATGTGGCTGTCTAGAGCAGATTTAGCCTTGAACAGTGCTCTGCAAAATGGACATTTCTTGTGCGACTGAGAGGGCCCTATGGCCCTAAATTGCCCCTTTCTTTCTCTTGCTCGAGTATTTTGGAACCAAACTTGAACAACCCTCTTTTTCAAGCCAACCTCTCGTGCAATGTGGTCCAACATTTTCCTTGTTGGGTTAGAGTCAAGCAGGTATTTGTCATAGAGAATCTCTAGTTGTTCTGGTGTGATGGTGGTTCTCAAACGTTTATCCCTGTGTTGCTCTTCACTGCTGTTTCCACCATCTTTGTCATTAGCAGTTTCATCCTTGTCATCCAATTTTCTTTTGATTGCCCCAGCTCCACTAGCAGAGGCCAGACCAGAGCTACTCTGAGAGGGGAGTTGAGAGAGGCCTCCAGATAACAGATGGCTTGCCATTAGGGGATTATTTGGGTCAAATATCATATAGGGCATATCAATTGGTCTTTCAAGAAACTGGGAGTGAAGGAACTGGTTTTGGGCAGCCAAGAAATGCATGTGCTGGTGCTCCTGCCATAACTCCACTGTTGGAAATGCAATCTTGCACTGCTCACACTGGTACTGTAGCATCTGGTGGGGAAGGCTGTTTGTGAGTGTGGAAAGGGCCATGGAAAGTGGACTTGAGGGTACTGTGGCTGCCTGTGGCTGGGAATGGGGTCTCGATATTTGGGGCTGTGGAGTTTTCTGAGGAGGTGGTTGAGGTGTGCAGGCCTTAGATGGTCTTGGTTCTGGTAACGTCTTGATCACTGGTGATGGTGCAGTCTCAGTTTGTTTGGGTTCAGGTTCAAGAGCAATATCTGGTTTGGGGGAAGTTTTTCCCATACTAGCACGGGGAGAGACCATTACAGGGGAGCTTGAACCAGAACTACTGGCAGTTCCTTGAGACTGTCTGGAGAGCTCGGAAGGAACGTGGGTCCTAATCACACATTGCTCAAAGGAATCTGTGTATTCCTCAGACTGGTTGTCCTCATTACCTTCCTCATCTTCATCCTTATAACACTGCTTTTTCTGGTGAGTGATCAGGTCAAAGATACGTGGGAACACAATGTTGCACTTTTTACACTGGTACTGCATGTTGCTAGTTCTGATGTATCGCTCATTAGTTAGCTCTTTTTTCTCATTGTCTTTGCAGTCTGCCTGGTTTTCATAGCTCTTGCGAGCTTTCTGGCGGGCATTCTGGAACCACACTACAATAACTCGGGTTGGTAGATTGAGCACAGTAGACAGCTGCTCAATCTCATCATCTTTTGGGTAGGCATTGGTGTCAAAGAAATCTTGAAGCACCCTTAACTGGTAATCAGTGAACCTGGTCCTGGAGGACCTCTTGTTCATAGCGTCAGTTCTGTAGCAATCTTGCACAGACAGCTGTGGCTCCATTCTAATGTCTTCCAATGTGGTGATGGGAGGAATACTGAAATTGTAGGGAGAGTCTTTACTTCGCTGTCGCTCTTTGAAAAGGGTGTTACGGAACCAGTGTTTTATGACTTTTTGAGGCAAGCCAGACTTATCTGACATTTCCTGAATTTGCTCTTCAGTGGGGGAATTGTTGATGTCAAAGTTGGCACGAAGGATCTTCAGCTGGTCGTCAGTAATACGAGTGCGTGGTCGCTTAAACTGGGATTGGCGGAGAAAGTTTGGATCTAGACCCAGTTGCTGCTGGCAGAGTTGCGTGAGGTCTGTTGAAAGCGAGTCCATAGCTGGAAGCTGCAGGGCAAGCTGAGGGGGCAGGCCTGGATGCTGAACAGACTGCATCATTAGAGGTGGGAAAAGGGGCAGATCCAAAGGAACAGGCAGCTGCACTTGTGGAGGTGCAGGAGGAGCAGTAGGTGGTGGAGGAGGGGGTGGTGGTTGGGGTGGTGGTGCCTGGTGAGAGGGCTGGTGTGTTGTCTGGTGGGGAACAGGGACTGGTGAAGGTACTGGGGTTTGGGGCTTGGTCATTGATGTAGAAGCAGGCTGAGGAGTAGTCACTGGTGCAGGAGCAGGGGGAGGAGGTGGAGGCGGCGGTGGTGGTGGAGGCGGTGGTGGCGGGGTCTCAGGTGAAGCAGGATTTATTGGATAGAGTTTGTCATAGGCCTCTCTGTACTGCTGGGCAAACTTTTCAAGCTCCACATATGGGAAAAATTGGCTATGCACATGTTCCTGGTGGCTTTTCAGAATAAGCATGTTAGAAAAAAGCTTTCCGCACATCCCACACTCAAGCTTATCAGTGTTCATTTCCATTTCAACTCCGTCTTTATTTTTCTTTTGATTTTTCTGTCTGTTTTCATTGTACTGGATGACCAGTTCAAATCCAAAGTTCTCTAGCAGTGCTTTGGCTGCATTACCTCTTGCTCCTGACACAATACGTGGAGGGGGAATTAGTGGCTCTGGAAACTTTGACTTTTTGAGGTCTTTGTTATCTTTTCCGCCATCAATTAATGCGTCACTTCCATTTTCAACCTTGGATCTGTTTTCTTGCTTTTCTATGTGGTCTTCTGCCTCTCTTGACATCTGAATGTCTGAAGCGGACACAGCGCTGGACTCAGATTTGGGCTTATGGTTCTGCATTTGCTGGTTTTTCTGCTGCTGAATCTGCGACTGTGTCTGAGATGTTTGCTGCTGCTGCTGAGCCTGTTGCTGGGCTTGAGCCTGTTGCAGCTGGTGCTGCTGTTGCATCTGCTGCTTCAGATCCTCTAGGAATGATCCAGTAAGACCAGGCATTCCAAAAGCAGCTGCCGAGTGCAGTGCTAGCTCTGGGCTAAGGTTAAACTCTGCCCCTGGGATGTAGAATGGGAAGAGAAACTGTGGCTGCTGAAACTGTAGTAGTGCTTCTGGGGTCATTGGAAAATGCGGAAAGAAAGCTGGATTAAGAAACTGGGGTTGGAAGAAGGCGGCCTGTTGTTGGAGTTCATGTTGAAGCTGCATTTGCAGTTGGGCTGAGGACTGTGCGGACTGGTGGCTGCTGGCCTGTGCAGAAACATGATCAGTAGTTGTGGTTTGCTTTGTGTTGTTGCTGCCATTAGCTTCTTTGGGTTCCACAGTGTTCTCTTTATTAGCAGAAGGTGTTCCACTTCTAGCAGTGTCTGAGTTGGTATTGTTCCCTTGTGTGCTTGGGGCCGGACTTTTTGCTGGTACTGGACCAGTAGTGCCAGTTATACTGCTACTGCTACTAATTTCAGTTTTGGCTGTTCTGGCTTTGGTCTGGTGGAGTACTGACCTCATGTGAATTTCAAGTGTTGAGCTTTGGCTGTAGGCAACATTGCAAATATTGCATTTAAATGGTTTGTTGTCAATGTTGTTGCCTGTATCTTGTGGAACTGGACTTGATGCTTCCTGCAGGACCTTCTTCAACTTATGCAAGTGGGAAACTGAATTATAGTGGACCAGCAGGATGTTCTTCTGGGTGAAGGACTCTTTGCATACGGTGCACTTGTAAGGCCGTGAAGGGTCTAAAAATTTCTCCATTGTAAAGTTGGGCCCTTTTCTAAATGGTAAGGTCCTTTTTGGTTCTGCTCCCATGTCATCTAACAGAGAGCTACTGTCACTTCCTGTAGGACTGGGCTTCTCTTCCTGGTCCATCTCATCATCTTTATCCAAATCATGATCAAAGGCCTGAGCTTCCTCCAAGGCCCTGACCTCACTCTCAGTGATATCCCCATTTAGAGGCAAATTTCCAATGAGTTGCTGCACCTCAGCTTCACTAAGTTCAGGGTGTCCATTTTCTAAATGCTTCCTGAGGGCCAGGAATGTCCTGAAGCTGCGCTGGCAAAGGCTGCACATAGTGGCTGCTCTGATGGCATGATACTGGGAATGTATCTGAAGCTTCTGCATTGTCTTGAAGGCCAGACTGCAGTGGTTGCAACGATATTTGTAGACATGGCGATCAGACACTGACAGCTGTTGCTGTTGTTGCTGCAGCCTTTGGAGCTCACTGAGATGGTCCTGTAAGGCATCAGGGGACTTGCTGTCATGTCCTAAACCACTGGCTTTTTTCCAGTCTGGGGCCTCTGAGGCCTCCTTTGGAGGTTTGAGTTCTTCACACTGTATGTCCATTTCATTCTTGTCTTGAACTGTCACCTCATCCTTTATGATGTTTCCTGAAGAATAAGAATAAAAATCAAAACCTTTCATTAATGCCATTGTATTTGTCAGTGTAAACAAAAAGAATGTAAAAACATGTAATTCCAGTACTATATCTACCACAGATAATTTAATAACAGAGGCAGATAATTTAACTTTTGAATATTCTTACCTTGAGACTTTTCTGTTCCGTCAGAAAGAGAGGTAGAGGAATCCGTCAAAGACAGACTTTTGTCTTGTCCAGGTTGGGGATGCATCACATTATTTGGTGTTGCTGTGTCAGGTCCCACAACCTAAAAGGAGTAACATATGTCACTGAATGAAAAAATAAGGTGATAAAAATTCAACTCCAGTGTTTGTAAAAATATATTTTAAACAAATTGCTTATAAATTCAGTTAATTTTAATATATGGGCAAGTACTGCTTTTACATACAGTCAGAATTAGCTTTTCCACACAGTCTGGAGCCACGCTGTGTAGGTGGGTGAGATGCAGCTGCAGATGTATCTTGTTGCTCAGGACATCCTGGCACAATGGGCAGCGAATCACTGGCTGCATGGAATGCTGGGACATTACATGGAGCTGCATACGGTTGGCATCTTTGCTGCTGTAGTTGCAATACGGACACTGCTGGACCTACAGAAAACAAAGCAAACAGGAAACACAAATTAATTGCTGATTCTCATTTTAAACATTAAAACTGCGGTCATCACAAACAAAGATTAAGATCAAGATGCAAAACAAAGAAATACAACTCACAGAGTCCCTGAAGTGAAAATAATTAATCACCACAATGAAATTAAACTCTCTTATTCTTTGCAGTGCCCTCTTCACCTCATCTTACGTTCTTCACCTCTCCCCGCTAACCTCATGCCCACCTTAACACAGAAACTGTGGAGCAACTATGTTTCCAATAATTCACTTAAGTCTCTGATCTCATGCAATTTTATTAGCAGAAAACACAATTGGCCAGAATTTCTAATCAGGATATTACAGATGACAAAGGTGTGTACTCACTCAAGCTACGCCTTGCCCTCATTACAGGGAGTACTCTGAACATAGCTGCCTCCCCACCACCTGTCTTAATAGAATCCATTTCTGAAATGACTAAGTCCTCCCTCCTTGCAGAGCCCTGGACCAGAAGAGCTAATACTTCATAATCTAATTTAAAAACACATATAATTTAAAGAGATGCAAAAAGGGTGAAGAAGCAGTGAGGGAGGCCTACAGCTAGTGCAGGTATTCCACTTAAGAACACAAAGACTGCCCTACTAGGTTTGATGCTAAAAAGCTCTGTCAGGGAGGGACTGGTGTGCTGTTTAACCCTTTGAAAGAAAGCTGGCGCCAGCAAATGCTAAATGCTTAGGTTAGCATTTCTGCTTTTTACAGTTCGTGAGTATCTTCCCATGAGCTTATCCCACAGTGACAGTACTGATACAATCTCATTGACACCTATGAAGGAATACTTAAGCTATCAGATTACTGTATCCTACATCAAGTGGCAAATACCAGTGTGTGTTTACAACTTGGAGTAATTTGCCAGATGTTTTTTCTAAATGAATACAAAAATTATCACACAGCCTACACATGCATTTTTTTGTAATTTTTGTAACATACATAGATCTACTATTATCCTGTGCGTTTCTCCAATACGGTGAGAGTCAGCTGGCACTCCACATGTAAGATATTCAAGACCACTGTACTGGTGTGGTATCTTTAGAAAGTTTTATTCTGATATTTCAAAAGCCTTACCTGCTCACTGGAAGATGTCTTCCCCTCAGCAGACTTGGGCCTTTTGGGCGGACTTTCAATGTGTTGATCTGGCAGGAGGGAATGTTTAGTTATAGCATTAGGTCCTGTAACCTCTTTGGATATGGCGTTCACACCTGATGTTGGGTGAGAGGGGTAGAAAAAAGATGGGAGAGAAATAGAAAATTAAAATCTGCATTATTATTATTACATTATTTCTTATTATCAAGTGTTGTGTGTAGTTAATGTTATGACTACATAGTTCAAATAATTAGAAATAAGAATATACATTTCAGCATACATACATGTATGTTCCTAAAAACTGTGTGCATTATGTCATGTCTGATACTTGTGTTTGATGACAAACTGGAAAATGACTATTGAATATCACTGCTAGTAAAATAAATTAGATTACCAAATTAATACTCACTGGAATACAGGTGATTTAAAAAATTATTTGACATCAAGACAACATAAGTACGGATACAAATGTGCACTGCATTATTTATGTTCATTTACAATGACGTGTTTCTGCCTGAGGACATATGAAATGGAGAAAGCCCAGGCAGGCTCATTATCACAGCATGACATACATTAAATGTTATGGTAATATGATACACTTCATTAGTTCATATACATTTCCCCAGCTGCTGCCAGAACTTCTCTGTCTGTACAAGATGCAAAATTTTCAGAGCTCAGTCACGGCTGGTGGTATAGTAACAGCATGGCTTGTGTGTCTATTTGTATGTGTGTGTGTCTCTGTGTGAGTGTGTGTGTGTGTGTGTGCGTGTGTGACATTAACAGTGGGGCTCAATGTGGAGAGATCAGCCTCTGGTTGTATTTAGTAAATGCTGCAGCCGCTGATAAATCTTTCATTAGCCTCATCCTACGATACAGGCCAAGCAGGCCCTGCAATACTCTGCCACTGCAATTTACCCACTCGACACAACACAAAGACACAGCAACTCTTCCTCCTTCCTTTCCTACCTCTCCCTGGCTCTCTTTCTCCCTAAGCCATCCAACCCCCCCTTGTCTCCCCTCCCTCATCTGGTCACTCAAGGCAATATGTGAGCCTCACTCTTGCGAATCAACGCTTCACGCTAGATGCACAAATGGAAAAAAAGGGAAATCAAAGCACTGATACATGGAGAGGGGGATGAAAAAAAACATTTTGTATTTCATATTATTCTGTGGGTCGTGTTTGTATTGGGCGCATATCAATTCCTTCGGCCCGTTCATGCATTTTAATTCTGTTGCATTAAGTAGGCGTTCCACTTATTTTATTTGTAATCCCCTATATCTGGAGCCTGAAATATTGGCCTGTCAAGGAAAGTGACAAGAGAGACGGAGGGAGGGAAGAAAGGAAGAAAGAGCGAGGGGGGAGGAGGAGGGGAGAGAAAAAAAAACACAAGGGCACAATGTGAATTTCCAAGAACATCCGAGAATTGCTCTGCAGCTCAGAATAGCGAGGTAATCTCGTCTTCCACTGCCTGTGATGGCCCCTGCAGGGCTTATGTGTGTGTGTCTATGTGCATGTATGTGTGTGTATTATGTGCTTCATGACAGGCCTCTGACACTCCATTGGTCAGAATGGTACAGCCTAGAAGCACCCGTCATATCACCTGACCTTTTCAAAGCCTTTACCCCGCCTTCCGTATTTATTATGACCATTTCTAATTTCAGCTTTCAATTTTTGCCTCCGTCTTCCAGTCAATTTGCAACTAAATTACATCCCTGCAAAAGGAGATGAGGCGATTGTCGGACAAGAGGCGGCAAACACATTTACAATGTGGCGGGGGAAAGAGCCCACACATCAACATTGATTACTGTCATATTGAATGTAAATATATGTTTGTGTAGTGTGTCTGTATGTGTGTGTATGTGCAACATGGAGATCTGTCCTTCTGCTTTGAATTTGGCTTCGACCTAGTGTTTTCATTGACACTTATGACACTCAAGTGAGGGAAAAACAGTTGGTTAACCTTGAAAGTTCAAAGACCAATTCTCTCTATGACCACTTATGAGCTGCAAATGCTATGTCTTGTGATTGAATAATAAAGTTTTTTGAGGTACCTGTAATAAAAAAATAAATACAATGGCTAGCACAGTCAAAAGCTAGAATATCAAAATATCATGCTGGTAGCTTTTACTTGGACTCATGCAGTTGCCCTTAATACTGGATGGAGAGCTAAAATAATTAGAGAAATAATGGGAGAGAGCCGGGCAGAAAACAAGACAGGAGCATGAGACTCTCCTCTCATTTTCCTTTGTCTCTGAGTCTGCATCCTACACTTAATGACTATGTCCTTTTCCTCCTCCTCTATGCACTTTCCCCTCCCTTCCCACCTTCCCTCCATCCCTTCATCCTTATGTGGGCTCCACCAGCTGCAGCCCAGTGAAGCGGAGGGGCAGAATAAACCTGACACCCCCACCCTCCACCAATGACAAATGTCTGCATGCAGCAGGACCCTGCTTGATTAGATAAATCAAAAGGTGATTTATGACACTCAACCTCTTTTGCATTGCATGGGGAGAGAGCAGCCCACTCACCACCCATCTTTATTTGCAACTGTCAATGGTATTTAGGGAGCGGTGTATACACACTTACATCACGCAAGTGTACGCTCAAATGGAGAGAAGTACAGAGCAATGGAGGGACAGGCAGTGAAAGGTAGGGTAACATTGGATAGGAGAAAGGAAAAAAATGAGCAAGCGAAAGACAGAAAAGCTAGAAACACCTCAGGATATTTCTGTCCCAAATTGCTCCTGAAAAGGGAGGCAGACTGACCACAGCATCACAGTTAGTGCCTTTTCCCAGATGTGTTTTAGAATCTAGCATCCTGCATCTAACAGGGATGTTACTGTGTAAAAACTGATCCAAGCGAATGAGACTTTCCCACAAACAAGTTTATCATTAAATTCTTATATCTCAGATCAACAACATCATCAAGATCAAGACTCATGAGTGAAATGACAAAACAATTTATTGCAATCCTTTTTTAACCTCCGTCTGCCTTACATGTTGCAAACAATAGATTCCATCCCTGACGTTTAATTTCATGAAAAAAACATAAACATAGAGAGAGGGGGAAAAGACTGTCAATTAAGAAGGAGCAGGCTGGGTGGCGGCAGCTTAGATTTAGTATTCAATTTTGCTGTCCTGAGCCCTGGCAGACTGGCTAAGGTTACAGAGCAGTAAATCTAGGAGGGAGAGCTGGCCAAAACGGGCCAGGGAGGGCCGGCCAGCATGATTTACTGGCCTACTGCTCTGAGGTTACGCATTAGGGTGACCCCCGGTCACCTGATAACATTACAGCAACATACTCTGAACCCCGAACTCCCACTGAAGCCCTCAGCAGGCCCAGATCTAGCCAGAGGGAAGCAGAAAGAGAAAAAGACCAAAAGCAGAAGGAAAAAAAGAGCGGCTGTTTAACATCAGCTGTCTTTCGGTTTGCGTTTTTTTAAACGACTAGCCTTCTATTCTCTTCCTTATTCAGCTTGTGTTCTAATGAGAGATAAATATGAGAAAGGCCTTGTCACATTTGACAAATCATCTGAAGGGTTCAACAAGCTGTCATTACATAGAAAACACATGCAAACACAAAAGAGTGGCTGCAGGCTTGTAATTAAACATGCTAATATCTTTAATATATTTTAATCTCGTCTAGGAGAAAGAAGATGAGCACAGCCTTCATCTCAAGTTGAGCAAATTTGTAAGATGCATGCAAATAGAAAAAATAAAGACTGAAAATTATTCACAATGTGAACCAGCTAATATAGAATATTTAACATCTGCTCTTCCTTGCATGGGATTCAATTTTGTTTCTACCCTTATCTTCACAATTCAAAATTGTACACGAAATTAATACATAACATTTGACTGTAGAAACAATGAGTGATTTCTTTGCTAATTTGAAGCAGGTAGGGATGTGTAATTTCCTTAGGCTGCCTGACAGGCTCATTTCCATGCCAGGGCCTTTGTTTAGTTGGTTATTTATAAGAACTGGGCCCCTGAGCCATGTTGGTGACATGCGCCATCTACACACACAGCACAAAGCTATCTGGAAGTAATCCACATCAGGGACATTTGCATGGAAAATGTAACATGGATTATAATTAATCTAAAGTGACATGGGATTAAAAAAGACAATGTAAATGAAGCAAGGGAAAAAGCTCTCTGTCTTTCCTTGCCCCTCCCCCCTCTGTCTGTCTCTCTTCCTCTCACTATCTACAGTATCTGCCCCTCTTTGTTTAAGGGATCTTGGTCTTGGAGATGAAGTGCGCAAACACACTGCTCACTTGGTCACATTGTAATCCCTTCCCTAGAGATCTCCATATGGACACAAACACACACACGGACAGCTCTGAACATTTCAAGCTTGCCAGAGATTTGGGGTTGAAGAAGGAGATGCTAAATATCGCTACTTTAAGCTTGAAAAAGAAAACAAAAAAAAAAACAGGCCCTGTCTCTGATGATAACCCTAGCATAAAAACACACTGACACGCCAGGCACGCTTTAGCATTTTCTGACATTTAACTTTCTGGAACCTTTTTATCCAAATGCAAACTCACCCAATATTGTTTCACAGTTGCACTAAGGACACTCAGACATAATGCATTCCCCATTCCTTGACTTCACCTTAAACAAACACAACTGAATGTATATTTCTGCAAATACAGTTAACTGAATTGTGCCCTTAAACCCAAGTCTAACCAATGGACACTTTAAATTCTGTCCTGACAGTTACTGTGTTTGCATGTACACTAGTATTCCCCTATTATTCCGAATATGGTAATATTCTGAATTTGAAAGATGTCATATAAATGGCATATTCAGGATATTTTGATCCACGTCTTTTTCCAAATAAGACAAACATCCTCTCCGGTAACGATGGTCACTCCACAGTAATGTCCAGAGCTGTGGTCGGAGGTCAAATATGGCTACTTAAATGAAAGTCACAATATGGTTGGGGTTTTAGATATGAACAAATATCTAAAACTTACGTTGCATGACTATTTCAGAGAGGCTGAGTTCTATCACCAGTGAAAAACCATGCTCATAATCAGGGTATGAACAGCTGCATATAACAGCAATATTAGTGGAGGAGTCATTTTCATTGATCGTGTAAATTGTGTATATTCAGAATAAGACAAAAAATTGGAATATTGTGCACATGGAACTGTAGTCATAGACACAAGTCCCTGTAGGTCAGTGTGTATTCAGGTCAAACTCCCATTCAGGACAGAAGATAAAGCATACACGTAGACACCCCACACCCCCCCCCAAAAAAAAAAAGGGGAAAAACTGGACACTATTTGAAATGCACACATGCATAGGCAGGCTCTGAAGTAGGAGGGACCTGGACACTGTGTTCGGTGCTTTTTTGCATGTGTGCGGTGGTGTTAAATGACGGTGGTGGTAATATGCGGCGGGAAATGCATGGATGGTGGTTCCCTGCCAGTCCGTCAGACAGGCCTGTCAGAGAGATAGAGCTGAAAGATAGATGACTAGCTAAACTAATAGGCCCCAGCCTCACTCAGCTCTCCTTCTGCCTCATTGAGCCTCACATTATGGAGCTAGGTATGGCATGCTAGGAAGAGGAGGTGGGGAGAGTGCTTGAGATAGATAGAGGTTGGGAGTTAGAAGGTGTGTGTGTGTGTGACTAGGGGGAGTATGTGTGGGGTAATAGAAAAAGAGGAGGAGAGACATTAGTAGAAGGAGAAAGAATGAGAGAGAACCCCATGCAATGACAGAGAAAAAGAGGAGAGAGAGAGAGACCCCATGCAATATTCATCCCCAGCCGTGGATTTCCATCTCATACATAAAAAGACCATATGAATTCTTATTTGGGTAAATCAAATCTAACAAAGCCAGGGCTATCCCGACCACAGCCTTGCAGCAGAGGCATTATGTGCGCTCTTCCTCATCCAAAATAACAAAAACACCACCGTGCCTTGTAGAGATTGTTGCCCCTCCCCGCTTACAACTGTGCTATTCTTATAAACGAATAAACAGTTTCTCTTTTTTCCCCCGTTTGTATCGTGTGCTCTTCTATCCGCGGTAATGTTTGGTGATAGGGTCAGAGATTGGACAACAATTAAGGGATGGATTGAGCCTTGAAAAAACAGAAGAGAAAGAAAAATGAAGGGAGGGTGCAGGAAAAAAAAACTAATTTAAGGGTTGCAGGGATGCAGTGCAATATTAGAAAAACATATACACAGCCCCCCCCATCTAATCCTGCGCTTATGAAAAATTAATATGTCATCGGAGAGGGCACAAGAACGAGAAAAGATTAATGCAAGGCGCTTATAAATTACAAGCACGCAAACTGATTTGATTAAAAAATAATCTGGGGCCTGGACATTGCCTGGTAATATCCACAACACTCAACTTATCCCTCTTTCTGTTTTTCCCTTTCCTTCTTTCCCACTCTCTCTCCCTGTCTCTTGTCTCTCTCTCTTTTTCTCTTTCTGTCAGATGGAAACGATTAAAGCAGGTCACATGGAGGCTAGTCAGCAGCATTCACATGTTACACACACGTTTGAACCTTATCTGAGGGTGCAAGAGATGGACGATAATTAACAAACTAAAGGAAGCATATAGTTCATAGGTGTTTTGTGTATATGTGTGTGTAGAGTGTGTGTACTTACGGTCAGTTCTCCTGCTGTCAGTCATGTCCCGTTCTGTGAGTCCCGGCCTGGAGGAAGAGCGTGGGGATCTTTCACTGTCCTCCGTGCTCTCCTCTGGAAATACAGAGAACCACACTACATTACCCACTATGCACCGCAAAAAAATAAAACTCCAGTGGAGTTTACATGAATAAATTGAGTTGCTCTTTTGTCAGATATTGCATGATATTACACGCAGTTTGATAATATTCCAGATTGTACATTTACTAATAATCCTTGCGAAACCCATTGTACACAAAGGTCAAGTTTATTCTATTGTATAGCTCATTGGAAAATAATGCATTAGTGACTTGAACACATGCCCTGTGGAAAACAACTCTGCTATGACTTTTATAGAGGATGAAACATAATGTTTCTGTGAGCTGGAAGCAGGGAGCTAGTATTACAACAAAATATATCCCACAGTGAAAACTGTTTTCAGCCCAAAGGTGGCTTGAGTTGAATATTGTAAACAAAAATTTCACGTTCAACTGTTCTATTTGATTAAAAATATACATATTGTAAGAGACAGGGAAAATACAATACATACTGTTCCAAGGTAAAGACATTTCAAGATACTGTGTTTATGTATTTTTGTGCGTTCATACAGACACACAAACCAACACATGAACGTGCAGCTCTGTACTATTAGCAGATTAGCCTGCCCATCTCTGAGAGTTCAGCCCCTTGTTTGATAATTCTGTGTATCTGCAGTGTTCTGCCAGTGGATTAAAGTGTGTATGTGCGTATATGTGTGTGTCAGTGCGTATACGTGCAATTTGTGTGTATCTCTAAGTGTGTAAGTGTGTATATGTGTCGCCAGCACAAGCTAACACTAATCCTAGCCGAGCCCCAGCGCTCCCTTTCATCCAGCCATCATTTGTCTCCGGCTGGGCTGATGTCACTTTGTAATGAATTTTGAGCAGTCTGAGAGAGGCCAGATAACCAGGCATGTGCACACATGCATGCACACACAGCACACACAAACATATATACACACACGTATGGAGACACATAGTACCCTCCTCCTACTCAGGACAACACACACAACTGCAAAAATCAAATAGAAACACTTGCACACAGGCGTCAAATTATATCCACGTAGTATCATATTCACACACACAGACACACACACAGCAAAACCGTTAAAAATTTCATGTCTTCTAAATGGGGGTAGCAGGGGAAGGAGGGTGGGCTCTTTCACCACAACCCCTCACTCTGCCAGAGAATGAAAACTGGTATATGTGTGTTTGTGTGAGTGCGTGTAAAAGAGCTGCGCTCATCAATCCTGCACTGGCTTAATAACCATATTTTACAACACACACACACACAGAGTCATATTCATAGAAATCAGGCAAAGGGTGCATTGAGGTCAGCGTGCATTTGCATACAATCACTTTGGCTATTGTATGACGAGCACAAGGGGTCTGCAGAAACCCCCCCTTGGAAACATGATATGATTAACCCTTTCACATACAGTGGGGTTCACACACATAACCGAAAAAAGACACACATACAAAGAAATAGACAGACACATAGCCTAAGCGCTGGCGCCGTTGCTTTAAGCACCAACACATTAAGTGGACATTATATACAGCATGAAATTTTCATGGCAGATGCTGGCATGTGATTGAGAAGGAAAATTGCAGTTGTGTGTGTGTATGTATGTGTGCTTATTCATGAGCACTTTAGTATTTTTGAATTTCCACTTGAGTGTGAATCCTGTACACATTTTATGTGTATACAGTCTATGTCACGGTGCAAGGGAGTGTCCTTGTGTGTGTGTGTGTGTGTGTGTGTGGGTGTGGGTGTGAGAGAGAAAGACAGAGAGACTGGGACTGCACTCTGGTCCTGATGTTTTATTAATATGTCGGTGACAACAAGGATGAAATATCTCCTGTCAGCCAAGAGAGCCTGGCCTGCAGAAATTGCAATTTTCACTGCTGGTGCTGCAGCGTCCATCTTTGTATTTTAATTCACCCCACCTTCGTACAGAGGGACAGAAAAAGGATACTGTGTGTGGGGTATGTATGTGTGTATCTTTATGTGTGTGTGTGTGTGTGTGTGTGTGCGCTGGGGTGTAAATGTTGTGACTGTAGTGGGTTTGAAAGTCCTTCATCACTGGTTTCTCTTTTCTCTACTTGACTTTTGTTCAATGCCAAGAAAAAGTGAATGGCAGAAATCGAAGTGTATGTTGCACAGAGGAGTGAGAAAAAAGGGGAGTGAGAGGGGTCAAAATAGAAATACAGAGAAAAGAAAGCTCTCCAAGATCTCACATACCGCAAGGTCACAACAATGTCTCAAAAGAAAGAAAACAAAATGTCAAAAAAGGCCAAGAAAAAAGACCTCATCAGCTTCTTTATTGTTGTCTTCCTCCATTCCTTTGTGGCATCATGTACACATATACGTTTAAAAGAAAAATAGAACATTTATTTGATTGAAAATGACCTCAACTCATGTAGTGCTTATGAATGGTTAGTTGTGAAGGACTACTTTATAATATGATAAATTTGTTTACTTATGTTATTTGATTTATGTAATGTTTTGGCTGAAAATTTTTAATAAATGGCTTGGGAGGCACTATTAAGAAACTTCTGGGCACATATTTGCGACAAACTGTGTGCTAATAGATACTTACATAAACTAATGTCTCTGTGTATTTTCAATTAATAAAAAGGTAATACAAGAAATTATTATGCATTTTTGCACAAACATTTAAGTGGGCTTTCCTTTCAATTACTTAAAAGAGAATAATGAGGAAGATTGTGTCATTCAGCCATAAAATTGCTTAACCACCGTAATAAGTAACCTCTAGGGGGCACTCTACCTGTAGCTAGATAGGACACAAGAGAAAAGACAAAGAACAGAGGGAAGGAAAAGGATGGAAGAATAAGGGTGAGGAGTAGGTGAAGAAAGAGAATAAGAGAGAGGAAAGGAGGGGTGATCATCTGGGCCTCATCAGTGTTTTTTTTTCCTCGCTCCTTTACTCTTCTAGTCGTTTAGATCTGTGGTGGAGTGTGTGTGTGCGTGTGTGCATACGGGGAATGTGTTTCCACACTGAGGACATTCCCAGACGAGCTCTCTCAATACATCAGCACAGTGTCTGCCCTCTGACTGACCCTGACAGTTACACACCGCATGAGTGTGTACGTGAGTGTGCGTGTGACCGTGTGTGAACGTGTGTGTGTGCACGCACGCTGGAGTATGTGTTTGTGTGGATCGGATCTGCGCCATTGATCAAGTGAGTGAGACAGTGACTGCATGTGTTTGCATGTGAGTCGTCATGTGCGAGTGTGTTTGTATGCGTGTTTCTGAGAGAGGAAAAGAGAGAGGGAGAGAAAGAGGGTTCTGTGGCAGAGTCTTAGCCATCAACTTAATCGCTACCAGAGGACATGAAGAGCAAAACTTTCACAGTCACCTTCCACTGCCTGTGTACATACACACATGCATACAGAAGGAGTGGGTCAGACTGTGGAGGGTGTGTGATTCTGGCAGCATGGTGGGACCCTCTTTGATGTGGGCCGGTCGGAACATTAAAGCCGGCCGGTGAGATGAAGCTAACCACAGACCCTGGGTCCGATTACCCTGCAACCAACACCAGCCTATATTTAACCGTTAGAGAGGAAGAATAATTAAGTGAGTCTTGATCAGGGATATAGCCAAATCAGGCTGGTTTTAGGTGCAACTATTACATGGAATCAATGTAACCAGTTAGGTCGCTAGATAAAAACCTCCTTCTTTCCTTCTAAATTCCCCAAACATGAATTCGGTTTGCATAGTTTTAATTAAAAAAAAAAAAACATTATTTCAGTACTGCCTAATACATCACAGTAGAAAAATAATCATTATCTTCTGTATATCAGGACACAGCAATGTACTGTAGGAGGATTGATATATAGAAAGAGATGTTCAGATAGAAAAACATGAGGAATAGACATATGGGAGATGGAGGCAATGGAGGATGTATTGAAAGTGTCAGTGAAGTCTGTTTGTGTGTATGTGTGTGTACCCTCTAGCTGTATAATGACCTGCTCTGAGACCACTCACCCCCTCCCATCTCCCCCTAAGGGCCCATAACCGCCATGCCGGGTCATTATGTGCCCGGAGGAGGACTCAGTCGTATAGCACACAACCATAGAGCAATGCAACGCCGAGGAACTGTACACGGAGGCTCCAAAATGGCTGAATTCATTAGCTGGACCGAGCTGCCTCTAATTTGCTTCCTTAGGGCTAGGATGGTGCTCATTAAGGGGGTAAAAGAGTAAAAAAAATCTTTTTTTTACATTATTGTTTATCTTAAATCAGACACTATGAAAGTGGAGCATCGACTGAATGTTAATTGCTGCCAAAGAAAATAACATAAGAAATATATGAGAAATTCTCTAATATCTAGACTGAGAAACTATTACAGTATATTTGCCAAGACTCTATTCTACAACATTATCAGTACTGTTGTGTTAAAGTTTATGTCTAAAGGATAATAAGAATCTGTGGCCAACATATCTGTGCTAGTAATGCAGTCTTAATGTTTTGCGTAACACTCATGACTGCCATGTCTCCCCTACTTAGCCCTGATGTTGATGCTGATTTCTTCTTACAACTCTGGTCGTGTCCCCTGTGAGAGTGTGTGTGCGTGTGTGTGTGTGTTGGAAGGGGTATGCAGGCAATAGGGGCCCTGTGATGTCACATTCCTGCGCCGTGCGCGTGGCTCTAGTTTGGCCTCTAGGTTTTAAAGGGGAAAGCTTTGAAACATTACACCATCCCACACAGACACACAAAGGAGCACACAGTCTTACTCACATGCACACACACACAGTCAAGGGCCAGCGGTAATACTGCCAGAGTAATAACCTTACAAACTTACTGATCTCCCTCCCTCCTGTTCTCTCACCCTCAAATCTTTATTTACCCTACTCTCCCTTTTTATGCCCCCTCTCTCCCTTCATTCTCCCTGTACCTTTCCCCCCAAATTTCAGCGCGTTTAACAAGCATTTAGATCTTAACCAGATGTTGTTAATGTAGCATGTCTAAAATACTAAACATCAACCCAGTGGAGAGGGGCAATAGCTCCTGCACAGGGTCTGGGAATAACTGACACACATGCTCACACACACCTACACATGGAACCCTCTGCACAGACATTTACTCCCACATAGCATTCAATGTATTTCATGCACGGAGGTTCACAGCTCACATGCTAACATGTAAACACGCATATGCTAGCACAAGCAAACACATGCATTTCCATCCACACCCTCACATCCACCCACACCCACCATTTATTGCCCAGAACACATGAGAACTTATTACACCAGCAAAAAATATCTATTGTTTCAGGTTGACTCTGAAAGCCAGACAATAGGACTGTCACATTTAATACGCTCCTGGTGTGAATGTCAATAAGTTGAACTGACAGAATAAGCTGAAAAAATGACTTTTGTGTAAAAAAAATGCTTGTATCAGCAGCTCCAAATTTGCTTTGTTGTTGTCAATTATGACTTCCTGAGACACTTCATTGTATTTTCTTTTGCTCAAATTGCCCGCTCTGCTGTCTTGCAGGCGACTAACAAAACACCTATTACTATTTTCAAAAAGAAAAAAAAGTAAAAAAAAAAAAAGAAAAAAAAGAAAATGATATGAATAAACATTGCCAAGATTAAAGGCTTGTGTGTGTCTTGCTTGCTGTGCAGACAGAAACTGTTGTTTCGTGTTAAGAGGGGTTTCATTTGCAGAGCTGTGAGCAATGCGGGTGGGGTGGGGGGATGACGTTAATGATTCTTTAATAGCAAATACAAAAGGTTTTCACAGGACACAAATATAGCTTCAAAAGGTTGTGTGGTGGAAAAAAAATTGCAGCAGCACCTGGCCTTATACAATAGGCTAACACACTTACTGTACACCTCCACACGTGTGCAGATCCATGCACATAGACACACACACACACACACTCACCTGCATCTTACACAACAGCCATATTGCATTTCGGTTGTTTGAATCACCTTAGGCTGAGTGGGTGAATTGAAGAGGCGGCACGGCAAGCTTACTGAGGGATTTAGGAATAATTTGAAAAGAAGATTCCTCTCCTCTGTTTCATCTTCCCCCATCCTTTCCTCTATTTTCTGTTTTTCTTCATCTTTTATGATTCCTCAGTCCAATATTTATCTAGCCCCTGATTATAAACATCTGGCCAAGGGGGCAGTCTGCACAGCGGCAGCCTCAAAACATACACGCACACAATCTCTCAGAGTCACACACATAGTGGAAATATCACACGCGCTCGCCAGCATGACCCTGCCAGGTCCAGACCAGAGGACGGAGGAAGGGAGAAACAGTAAAAGAGAGAGAGTTGAACGAGACAGGGAGAGAGAACTAGGAGCTGAGGGTTAATGGCCTTCCCATCTCTGTGATAAGAATTCATTCTGTTCTATTACCAGCACTTATCTACAGAGGCTGCTGTCTTTCCCCTCTCTTTCTCAAAAACACACACACAGACACACACACGCTCAGCAAGGGTCCAGGATCGATAGATGAACCTAATGAAGAAAGCAGCTGTTTCTCGGCATACCTGCTCAACTCTATCAGCCCAACAAGATCTCCCTGCTGCACTCGTCTGTCTATCTATCCATCCATTTATCTATCCACCTGTCTATCCATCTGTCCATCTATTTTGATATCTTTTCACACAGCTATCCATCCATATACCCAGGCTATCTGTTCCACAGTGCATCTATTTACCTCTCTATCTGTCCATCACTCCACTGGTACACAAAGATACCAGCAGGATAGACATACTTTCCAATTGACCAGACTGGTCCTTGTCATGTATTCAAGGTTTATTTATTTTCCTGGAGCCAATATGAGGCCTGAAACGAGAGAATCTAATAAAATGGCTGCCATGGTTTAAGAGAATCGCTGTGTATGTGTGTCTATCTATGCTTAAAATAGGCCTGTGACGGGCAGTGGCCAAATGGATAATGCTTAAACAGATCTTTATCCTATTGGGCTACTGGCCCGTTTTTAGCTGCATAAAAACCATCTGCTTTCAGAGCCACCAAAAACAAGGCTCTAATCCTGGATGGAAATCAAAGAAAACATTTATGTAGATAGAAAGGATAGATAAAAATACCGATTCCACCCAGCTATAGTTTTAAGGTCTTAAACATTTATATTACTAATGTGCTAGTTTCACCAATTATCAGATGAGCTATTTAATTAAAAGATAAAACAAACGGTTTTATACATATTTGAAATGCAGACAGATTTAACCAGTGGTGAGCAGAGTAAACGGAAACAGTACTCAAGTAAAAGTAACTAAGAATTCTAAGAACTCAAGGAGAAATACTCATAAACATAAGTACTTCAGTAAAAGTCATAAAAACTATTCAAGTTGTGAGTAACTTCACAACGTCTAAGTTATTACAGCCTCATATATTGTGTTCCAGCAGCTATTTTGCTGATTTTTGTTCATTTCCTTAACTATTCTGATAATTGTGTTGCAGGTTTTGTTCATTTTTTTTAACTTACTTAATTTTTTAAACCACTGTTGTTGCTTAATTCCTGCACTTTTACTTATGTTGTTGCTTATTTTGTTTTTTTGTCCAGTTTTTAATTATTGTTGTTCATTTGTGTTAACTTTAAATGTAATCATTATGACCATATTTAGCTTATTTTGTTATTTTTTGCTCAATTTCTTTTATTTTCTTGCAATTTTGTAGCTTAGTTTATTCATATTGTATTCATATTGCTTACTTATTTTGTTAAAATTTCTATTTCAAACCATTTTACTCCTACTCATTGAAATGTAACGGAGTAAATTATATTTATTTTCATCACAAATGTAACTGAGTAAAAGTAAAAATCATTCTGCAACAAAATTACTTAGGTGTACATTTATTTGAAAAAAACTACTCAAGTACTTGTAAATGAGTAAATGTACATGAGTACTACCCACCTTTGGAATTAACAGATATTTAAATGATTTAAACTAAAATAAAAACAACTCAATGTCATTTAATGATTAGAATATAATTGTATAGATTGCACAGGTTCTTTGCATTAATGTGTTTTGTATCTGTGCAGTGTTAGATGCACATTTCTTAGCCAGGAATGTTTGAAATACAGTAAAGTAAAGTAAAGTAAAGTAAAGAAAATATTTTTTCTCCTGAATTACACGTTTCCATTCAGTCTATTCATTTTCTGTGCTTTCAATGACTATTCGTTATTGATGGAGGCTTCACTTAACATCAGAGCAACATGTAGCTTCCATTAGGACATAACAATTTCACATACTGTATCATGTATTTTTGTCAGTATGTCCTTGCCACTTAAGAGTGTGCATCATTAAGACTATTATGTGTTGAGGTTAGTGAGGTTGACAGGACTGTTCAACATAAGAATCATAAAGAAAAAAAGAGAAATACTTCTGAGTTCAAATATTCATTAGGTTGCCCAGAATCAGCTCCAAAATAATCACATGGAAGCGGCAATGTAAAGGCACATATGACATGCGCACACACACACTTACAGGAATACACAGACCTGGAGCAACTGCCCCGGAGTTGGTATTTGCAGACGGTTACAAATAAGGAGTGTTGGCTTTCCTCTGACTTTCTCCAAAACATGCAAAAAATGTCCATTTCATTACAGGCTAAACAATGTCATATGGGCCCCCACTGGCCCTAATAGAAGCAGACAAAGACAGAGCAGCACACATATGCTTCGAATAAATCAGATTACTGAAGGAGAGTGGGGGAGAGAAAGATTGAGAGAAAGAGGGAAAGAAAGAGAGACACCGCCAGACACTTACAGGATTGACCATATTCTCTTTTCTTGCTACCTCCTCCTCCCCTCCCTGCTTTCCTTCACTTTCTTACACCCCACCACCCCCCACTTCCCCAACCCACCCCCAG